>VZTX01010276.1:335384-418208 GCA_013400915.1 Pardalotus punctatus
GCTTCCCCCCGGTCCGGCCGGGCGGAAGGGAGCTGCATTCCCCCCGCACCGGCAGGCGGAGGGGAGGGCTGGGCTGCGGTGCCCGTCGGAGCGGCGCCGGGTAGCAGGGGCCGGGGGCGACCTTGGGCTGGGGGCGCCGTGGGGCCGGAGGCTGAGCCGGGAGCGGTGGTTCCAAAGTGCCGGTTAGCAAATGGGTAAGGGGAAAGCGAGGAGCAACAATAAATCAGGAGAAGCCTGGCCTAAATGCTAATCCTGCCGCCAACATCTGCTTGGAAGTAAAATTGTTCAGGAGAGGCTAATCTCTCTTCCACTGCTACTGCGCTTCAAGGCTCGCTATTTTTAACCCCAGCTGAAGGAGGTTCTTTAGGTAGTGAGTGGCTGGAGAGTGTGACCCTGGGAACAGACAGTGGCATGGACAGTCCTGTGTGTTCCACGCAGAAAACCTCCATGATGTTAATTAAAGTTGGCACATCAGTCGCTGCAGCTTCAAGCAAGGCTGACACCCAGATGGCATTAACGACATCCTCCCCAGCAGGGATTTTGAGAGGATCCCTTCTTGCTACCTTTTTCAGAGGTTTGAATGTGGGACTGAAGTGTTACACAAATCTGGCCCTGCCCCTTAGCCAGGAGATTTCCTTGAACTGATTTTCGACTCACTGGGCACGCCACACGCCTTGTTCCACGGCTTAGCGTGGGCAAATTGTCCAGTCCACCTTGCCCACTGTGGACCTGTCCTCTCTCATTAAAGACTTTCCAGAACGTTCTTACCAGGTTCTTCACTTGCTATTCAGCTATGTATGTTCAGGGTATGCTGTTTAAATGTCCAGAGCAGTGACAGATCAAACAAGAAAGTGGGAGCCTTTGATTTTATTTATTTAAGCATTTTTTGGGGAGGATATCTGCCTAGTAGTGTAACAATAATATTACAACAGGTAATGGTGGTAGCTATAGCCTGCTCATTGTGTGGCAGCAGTCTGAGGGTGGCGTTTGGTGAGCTGGGACCCAGGCTGGAGATTTTCCACTGCAGCAGAGTTAAACAAGTCAAATACAAATAGCACCCTTTGAATTTGTAGCAGTACCTCCCTCAGCACACACCAGCTGAAGAACTCTAAAGGAGAATGAGAACTATGTGCCACCTTGCTGTCATTGTGTTTGCACGCATGTATGCACTCCCTTTTCCTCTTTCTGTCTGAACCGCTCTGTCCTGTCAGTCACTGAGGGATGCTGAAGCAGATTCAGTTAACCATGCTACCATCTGATGCTTTGTCAGAGACCAGATATACAACCCAAACTTCACCAGATCATTTATCCTTCAACTTCCAGAAGTTTTTGTAACACCTGAGCAGTAAGAAGAGCTATTCCTGTCAACCATGATCCCTTCATTTGTCCAGCCACTGGCATTTAACTTATGAACTCTGAAATGTTTATTTTTAGATGGGGAGGGATGTGTGTTTATTTATTTATTTTTAATTTTGGTTTTGCTTTTTTACTTCATTGTCTGCAAATAAGATTTCTTCAGTCCAGCTCAAAGCTTATAAATAACAAATAGCCTATTTTGCTGGCTTTTGGACCATTTTGCTCGTTCATAGCATGTGTAGAGGTCCCAACAGATGTCCATGAGTGCTTCCGACTTGAGCTTGTCTTGGCCAGAGATGCAGACACAGAGGACAACAGCATTGCACAGATGACAGTGGTTAGGGTTTAGTGTTGCTTTGCCCAATTCCTTCATATCTCTCCCTGTAACAGAAGCCCTGGCCCTGAATTAGACAGGCTATCTACATAGTGTAGTGAGAGAGAGAAGTACGAAAAAGGCAGGTGTCTATGACATTCTGAAACCAGGCCAACTGGGTCACTCTGAGACACTTCACAGTCTGGAATACTAAGGCAGTGACACAGAGACATCATCAGAAGTAAGGCTAAGTACTGATGAAGTTTTTCCTTGCATTGGACATCAGGGACGAGATTTTTTTAATACAAGTCCTTTCTTCCTTTAAAGGTACAGCTTCATGCCTTTCTTCTACTTAATTGAAGCAGAATTTTATAGGAGTCTGTCTTTCTATGAAAAGATGGGGTATAAAATATACAGGAAAGGTTTTTCTGCTTCTTTGGTCACACTTTTCCCGTGTTGCATCAATTAGTATTTACAAGAGCGGGGGGCTCCAGCCTTCATTTTTCACATCCCACTGATGACCTGAATCAAAATGTCGTCTTCTGTATCTGCACTGTTTAATTTCAGGCAAGCCAAGTACACTCTGGGATTGCCTACTGGAAAAGGCCAAGGAGCATGAAACATGCTGGCATCAGGATTTTGGGTGAGATGCCAACTCAACTCAACTCTGGAAGTGTAAGATCTTGGAAAATGTAGTGAAGGCAGGTTTCTCCACTGACAGGTCATACTTAGGCATGAATTTTGAGGTTCAGCTTTGACCGAACCAGAAAATGCCTGTGATTCAGCTAAACAGTCATTCAGTTTTAGGTGCTGGAAGTTAGATGTTCACATATTACCTAGTTATTTCTCTCATTTATCCCTTTCAGAAGGTCTTCAGAGAGGACAAACTGCACTCTGGAGATGCTCAGTTCCCTTTCCTGTCTCTAAATGGTGCCTAGTGGAACCAGCCTGTATTTTTACATGCTTACCTTGCAGTCTGTGATTCTCACCTTCATGTTTATCTCTAAGTCCTTTATACAGTTTCTTTTAGTTTCAGTAAAAGCGAGAATCAATGTATGTCTGTGTTGGTTTGTGTGAATGATCTATTTGAAAATAAAAATACACAAATCATCCTAGACCAAATCATCCATTAAATACAGTTCCATACCATTGGTGTAAATGTGGATAATGCAAGGTGTCTCAAAGGGAGAACAAAAATGTCCTATGAAGTATTTTGTTTTATGTAAAGTACAAACAATTTATGGAAATGACATTTAACTGGTTATTCAATGTCTAATTATTCACATCTAAAATAATTCCTGCAGTTGGAGAAATAAAACACTTGAATTACTCCATTTAGGAAATCCTTTTGACTTAAGTGCTTTCCTTGAAACAGCAAATAGCTGGATGACTTCAAGCACATATTTAATTGTGCCTTGTAATAAAGTAATGTAATTAGCAATTACTTAGGAATGATGCTTTAAAATACTTAACAGCTACTACAGACATGCATATATTTAAGAGATTTTGTTTTCTTTTGACTCCTTGTGGTATAAACAAAGTTCCCTACTGAACGCAGCTCATATTTGAGCTCTCCAAATTGTTCCTTAGAGTGTGCAAAGGTGAGCAGTTTTGTTTGACAGCAAATCGCTACTGGCTGTCAGATTCTCTTCTTAGAGGATAAAACTAAGCTTGTAGGAGGGCAGTGCAAGGCACACATTTAGTAAGGCTCACAGTGCATTGGCCAAGCACAGAAGCAAGTGCTGTAATGCTTTTTTTCTTTTTTTCCTTCCCACCACATGCTGCCATGGCTAGTGACGCTTTTGGTGGCACTGGCCTGTGTATCACTTCACAGTGGTTTACAATCTGCTGGCAACAGAAACATAGCACAGGTGGGCAGCTGTCTCTTAAAAATAATAAACATGAAGAGAACAGAAGGCTATGTGTCTGCACACTTCTCTTATAATTACATGTTAATTTGATAGCTTTCAAATAAAAAATGGACTGTATAATAGCGGCAAAAAACAGAAGCAGACCAAATGATAAAATTTGTACTCTGTGTCTGATTGCATGAAAATACGGATACACCATTAAATTTGGTGGCAGTGATTAAATGAATAAATCTACTTACTGGTTGAAATGCAGATTTATATGGTTTTGTTGCCTTAGCTAAGGAATAGATCAATTCCTATCCAAAACTCCTGATCTGTGGTGCAGAAATATCATGCTATTTGTATATGGACAACAATGTGCTTATATTATTTCTTTGCCAATACTGAAGAGTTCAGTAGTGTCCAGAGAGTGTTTTCATGCTGTGCAGACTGGTGTTTCTCTGTGCTGTTGTCTGCTGCTCAGTGGCAGCCTGTATCACTCTATACTGGGCACATACATCACACCAGATGAGGCTGCTGAGAAAATGCTATAATCTCTTTAATGCTGCCCATTTTGATTGAAGGGCTTACTAGGCACTAACGTGTGGGTTTACCTGGAGAAGCATTAGTGCTGTTTCTTTAGTTCCCTCAATAACACTGTCCCATTTTTGTCCCATTCACTCATCCTACAAGGAAGCAAACCTGACAGCATCAAGGAAGCGTAGAAAGCAGCTCTCTCTTCCCAATGCTAAAGATTTATTTTTCACTGCGTTTGAGAGATCTCCTGCCACCAAATCTCCCTCTTCTGACCATGGGAATAAACCATGCCCCTAGCATGACTGAAGGCTTGTTCTAGACCATGAAAAGAGTAAATAAGGGCCATGTTTGCACAGTGCAGTGTAAATCAGCTGTGCAGAGAGCAGAGCAGGGACAGCAAATTATGTAAGGAAAAGATCTTCATCCTGGGGCAGGCATATTCGGGAAAAGAAACACCATGCAGCTATCTTATATTCTGGTTCCAAAGAGAGGCAATTAGTAGTCCAAGCCAGGCATGAACAATTCCATTTCCACTGTCTGTTTTTTATTATGGTCACTGGAATGTGTCCTGGGGACCCCATGGAACTGAGCACAAAGTTTGGCTCCAGGACATCACAGGGGGAGACACATGGACAATTCTATGTCCTGGCACCTGCAACATCCATTCAGCACTTCTGCTTTACTTTTCACAGATGAAAAGTCCCTCATAGGGACTTCTCCTGGGCCAGGCAGGACCTGCACCAAAGAGGATACATACACTGACAGAGGTAAGAGTATTGTTATTACTGAGTCTGGGGCTTTTTTTCTGGTGACCTGCTGCTGTCAAAAAAGGCTGGTAAAAGCCTGTTGAGGGGGAAGTACCAAACTGATGGCCAGACCTAGATGCTAAAATATGTTTAAAAAAAAACAAAGGGCTCAAGTCACATGCTGAGTTCAAAGTGCCTGTGGTGCTGACTTCCAAGGGATGGAATGTGATAAAAGTCACCCAAACCTTTCTGGTTTAGTTTGCTATGTTTTGTACCCCTGTTCCCCTCAAACAAACAAAAAAACCAGAACATAAAAATTAAGCAGCCAGATTACAGTGGTCTTAAGGGGTCGTTCACTACAACTGCTAAGTCCCACAGATCAGCCTGGTTATTTCATCTGGAAGCTTGAGAGGCTTTAGTTGGTAGGAGAGGGAAACCAGTAGAAAAAATTTGATGTAAGTAGAACAGGTGGGAAAAGGGTAATGCCCTGAAAGTGGAGCAGTATTATAAATGTCTCAGGCATTATTGGGTTGTGTACATTACTAGAAAAGTATATATTGAGGGTACAGAGTCCTTTTGAAAGGTAAGCCATCTCAAGGTAAGCCATAAATGGGTGTGGTAGTTTTCTTCATCTTTGACTCAATATTTAAGGGCTTTGCAGTATGAAATATATCTTGAAGGCTGGGTGTGTACAAGTGTAATCTCTGCAAATGCTGGCAAGACAGTTACTGTTGTCAAGTTTATTCTGGCTTTAGTACTCTTAGGTATTTATGAGGACTTAACAGTAGAACTGTCACATCCAAATACCAGGTCATCACATGGTGTGTCAGAGCACAACGACGTGATGATTACAATGCTGTTCATGGTCACAGTTTTTGTCACTTATTTGGTACATTGATGTCACCGACATACCACAAAGGTAAATTATATTAAAACACTGCTTTCTCTGAGCAATCTTGTAGCAGAACTGTAAAGTATAAACCATTTTCACAAAGTTTCCTATTTTGGCTAAATTATGTGCATAAATCTCTGTTCAAGGGTTCATAAGATGTTGTTGTAGAGGTGCCTACAGTTCTATGCTTTCCAGTGGTTCACTGGAACCTCCCTGCTCTTTCTTAGAAGTTTTTGTCTGGCAATCATTATAAATGTTGGTTGATTATTTTCTTTTTGCTCCTAGTCTAGATTGCTGCAGTTTGCAGCAATCTGCTTCACTTCATGTGGCAGTCCCATCACATCAGAGAAATTAAGCATTTCTGGATCACAACGTAATTCGAATGGAAATAAGAAAAGTGCAGGAAGCAAGGACTGTCATTGAGCGGTTCCTTGCTCCCTTTCCAGTCTGCACCAGATTAGTGCCTTACCACAGGGTAGGAAGAGCTGCATGGAGGGGAGCACTTTCCTTCACATAAGAAGGTTTATGGCCGGATATAATAACTGGATTCAGAAAGGTGAATGTTACACAACGTGGAGGTTAAAAGTAAGTGGGTTGTAGGAACTATTGCTTCTGTATCATGTTTCAGCAAGGCAAATCCTGAAGACCATGGCCAGATGCATCTAATCCCAGCCTTGCCCTTGTATGGGGCTCAGGCAGGTCTGTGGAGAGTACATAATGCCTGCAGGGTTTGCCATTTTTGGCTGCTCCCTCTGTGATTGGCAGACAGGATCCTGAAGATATGGAGGGTTTTGGTTCTTTTTTTCCTGAGTGAAGTGTAACTTTATTTAATCAGGGAAATCACATTAGAATTATGCTATGGATGATGTATCCTAGATGGCTAGGTCTTCAATACGTAGAAGAACGCTCAGTGAGTCAGCCCTGCAATTTTTGGTGGAGTAGGTCTATTCCGGTGTGTGGGTGTTCGCAGAACAATTACGTAAGTGTCAGGGTAACGAGGAACTTTTGACATTTCTGGCAGCTTAACTGAGTTCTTTTCAGTCAAAAATACACTAATTGTTGTTCTCTTGCATTAAACACACATCATTGCCTTAACTGGATTTGGGAGGCTTTTTTTGAAGCGTCAGTTGTCAGGGCAAGATACTGGAACGATTTTATTCTTGAGAAAAGAGGAGATTTTTCACAGTTACAGTGAGACAAACATTTGTGAGAACCATTTAAATCATATAAGAGGGTGCGAAAGTTGATATGCCATATGCCTGGAATTTACTATGATAAAGATAATTACTGCCACTGAATGCAAGGGCCCATCAGCATTTTCATCACACCCACCCTCAACACCTTGTCTTTTCTTTTTTCTTTTTTTTTTAAATCTTTTGAGTTTTAGTTTGCCAGGGTTTTTTTGCCTATATAATTTTTCAAATGGAGAATGATAATGCAACCTCCAAAGAAACCCTTGAAATACGTTGTGTTCTATATTCAAGGTGAGTAGGTTCTTCACCACTGAAGAATGGTGGATTGCTCTGCAAAGGTTTTTCTACATGTATTACACAGGGAAAGAAGAACCGGTTTGTCTGCCAAGATCAATATACCAAAATTAGTCAGACGAGGTCAGTGTCCAAATGACACTTTCAGAAAAGATTTCTCTCTAGAGATTAAATATGAAATAAACAAAAGCTGGTAACTGTTTTCTTTCTTATTTAATCCAAGCTGTGCCTTTGGTATCAAAATCCTGTAGTCAAACTAGTCAATAGATTTTTAAATTTTTTTTTTAAATCTGGATAAATATGAAATATTTCAAATTATCATGACCTTGATATAGTGTCTCTTCTTCTACATGGAACAATTAATGAGCCAGATCACAGCTCTGAATGGTGCTGAGCATCCTGCTGACATGCCTGAACATCTAACAAAACAGCATTCTTCAGCGGATTTTGGAGAGTCAACTAATGGCTGCAGGATGTTTTTAATCTAAAAGAGTATATTTCCTGAAGTCAGTCAGAGACAAGGGCTCTGTTACGTGCTGTGTGGGTTCAGAGTGAGAACAACCTGCCAGCTGTGTTGGTTCTTGTCCACACTCAGTGTTGGCTGTGTTAGCAAGTCCTTACTGAGGCTGGAAGTATGTGAGATGAGGATTCCACTGGTGACAGTATGTGGTGAGGAATCAGCAAAGAACCTGAGCTCTTTGGGCTCAAACCAATGTAGTTTTGGCCAGGAATTTTTCTAATTAGTGAGGACAACTTCAGCCTGGATGTTCTGTCTTAATGATGTATACATTATGCGAGCTGTAATAATTGGATACAGGGGAGCATATGTTTAGGGGGGCATTGTTTATTACTTATCTTTGAAAATAGCAGAATAAAAGTTTGAACTTGAAGTTGCTGCAATCATCCCCTTGCTTCCCCAAAACTTAGAAAATCCTGGAGATCTGCAGCATGAACGGATGGCCTTATGTTACTTGTGGTCTGGCAGACTGAAGGGATTCATTGTTCTGATGTGTGCAGGAGGAATTGCTTAAATCCAATGAGCAAAAACAAAGGGACTCTCAGTGCCTCATATTTCTTCCCCAGGATTTATGCAAAGAGGAACCAAGTCCTCTGCATTGAGAGTTCAAGATTAGAGTGCTCTTCACTCCAGTTCTACGCTTTCAAGTGCCACCCCTGTTGATTCATGTAGTTACTCAGAGAAAACTGGAGGCAAATAAGCATGAGTTCTTGCATTCAAAGAGCTCTCTATGCTCAGCAATAAAATTAATCTCTTTTAGATTCAGAAACAGACTAATTATTTAAAAATAATTGCTCCCACTCCTTTAAATTCGTCAACAACCCATGTGATGCCTCTGCTATGTCAGGTAGACAAGAACTGTTACAAACAGATAGGGAGAGGTCACCTACTCACATCACTTAGCTTCAGGCCAACTCAAAAATGTACCACAGGGATTTCCTTTGAACCATTTTGTTAGCTGGACTTTTTTATTTACTGAAAACATACTGAAAAGATATGGATACTGCATCATTAGTTGGTAAAGCTAAGACATGCATTGTTACAGGAAAATACTGATTACTACCTGTTAATGATCTCTCTCTATTGAGGATGTAACACTTGATTCAATCACTTTGAAGCTATTTATCTCATTTGAGTAAAATCATCAGTGGTGTTACTGCAGTTTTTCCAGCTAGGTTTAGCTGATATAGCAAGGCAAAAGCAGCACCTGGAATAGGACCTGTGGTGGGTGTTGATTGTCTTTTTGCTCTTAAAAGCAAAGCCTATATTGATTTTGCAACTGAGTCCCTGAAAAAAATATATTGCATATTACTTTAGAAGGCAAATGAGGCCAAAATGGCAGAGAAATTAACCTAGGGCTTTTTATTTTCAGGGTTTAGAATTATCAGTTGCTCTGATCATCCATTAAGCTGGATTCAGAACATTACCTTTCAAAAGAAGGGGAAGATGATTTCTGACCATAAAGACAGTATGAGATGGGAAAAACAAGCCAGGTGGATCAGGTCCAGCTGTGGCAAGTTGAGCTCCCACCAGGCATTACAAGGCAAAGATAACCCCAAAACCTCCCCTATGCCCACAGCTGCCCTGTAGATCTGTACAGATTCAGCCCCGTGTCCCTTGTCTCTCTGCCACCCAAATTCCCACCTGACCTTCATACTCAGGCTTCCAAAAATGTGAGACTGCCGCCACTGGCAACTATGGCTTGAAGAATTCGCCTGTGAGCGATTCCTGGACATCTGCTGAGTGTCCTACAGGGGCTGTTGGGAGGCACAGTGGTGGGAGGGTTGCATGTGCTGGCAAGGAGGGAGCCGAGCATTTGCTGAGGTTGCTTTTGCCTAAGGCCACCCCTTAGAGCAGGAGATTGTCTGGGAGCAGTCAGGAGACTTTCTGCTCACTTGGGTGCTGTTATGAATTGTGGCTGAGGTCAAGGAGGAAGAAGCAAGGTCTAGACAAAATGGAGCTGCAAAACCTGAGATAACAGCTCCCCGAGAAACGTGCTGGCTCCCTCTGAGAACAGGCTGCCCATCAGGTCTGAGCACTTCTTGCCGGCTTGGGGAGAAAGTGCCTTAGCTGACATATTCTTAGATAGAGACTGGCTTTTTTAGCTCTGTAATTTGCCTAGCCGGGCCATTTGTTGGATCTCGAGGGGTCTGGTTTTGTCTCTGATGCTGGGTGAGAGGACACCCCATGCTTCTTCTTACTTCCTCCACTTCATTTAGAGGAAGTAAGAAGTGCTTCTTGAGAAGCGGCAGGGAGGACTTTGTTTTCAGACTCATTTCCTCCCCTGGTCCAAAGAAGGGTTTCTAGGAAGCAATATATTGTTGTCAGTTTTGGGATTTTTTAGAAGATGTTACTTTAATGAGCCTACAGTCACTCTGTACTTGGAAGAGAGAAGATGGGTGTGTCAGATAAGTGTTTCAAAAGATGGATGTACCATTTCATTCATTCAAAATGAATTTCTAAGATCGGTATGTCAAAGATTTCCTCCAAGGATTTTCTTAGCACAAGGTGCATGTTTTTCTGAAACTTTGCATGTGTTATCAGGACTTTCCTAAGAGCACGTGGGCTATATGTGGGCTGTGAAGTGGCCCTTGGACCAGGGTGAATTTTACCCTCCAAAAATCAACTTCAGCTGAAGTAACCCAAAGACCATGTAAAAAAAAAGTTTTGCCCCACTGGCAGTGACATTTGTGAATGATGGAAAACCATCTATAAGGCTAAACAGACTATCTACACTCCCCCACAAGTAGTGACTTAGAGGATGAAAGTAATATTCATCCTGATCATCTGTTTTGTAACAGGATATTTATCTCAAGCTTTCAAGAATGTCATTATTATTGGGGGAGAGGGGAACGGGCAGTAAGACAGAATCTGTAGTAGATTATCAATATTGGGAAGCAGAGAAAACAGAGGGAAGGAAGCCTGCCTGAACTCCATCATTCACCAGCCCTGCTTTTGACCAGAAAGAGTGGCTCTAGGCCCATGATAACACAAGGAGGAGGAGTAGGAGGAAACCATCTCACTGCAGTCAATTAGGAGTTCAAGGAGAATAAGTGGGGTCTGAAAAATGGTAGGAACCTGAAAAGGATGGTAACACATTTAGTCACCATCACATTTAGTGTATGAAGAGAGGACTGGTTGGGATAGGGAGTAGGGAAGAGTCTGTAAAATTGTTTCTGTGAGCACATCCTTGAAAGCTAATCCAGCTGCCCTGCAGGGAGGCTGGCAGTGCAGGAGGCAGAATCTCAGCTCTGGGATTCCGGTCCAGTTAAGCAAATGACACAGTTCTGACTGATACTGGCACAGAGTATCAGCCAGTGGTTGTGGCTGCCTAAAAACCACCTAATTTAAACTCCATTTCTGGACTAAGGAGCATGAAAATTTCAAAGCTTTTTGCTTCCAGTTGAGACTTCCAGGGGTAGTATTAATAGCTTTGGTGAACTGTGTTCCATTGATTTAAAGCACCTGTGCTTCTGAAAGTCAGGATTTTATCAATTTTTTATCATTTACACAGGAAGCAGTGCTGGGCTTAATGCTATTTATCCAGCTGGACATATTGACTTTGACTTAGGAGATCAAAGCATTTTGCTTGGGGATTGTGTAACATCTTCCTATAAGAACTGTCAGAGGTAAATTTACCAAAGCCTGAAACTTTGATTAATGATCGTTTTGCATGAGTGTTCAGCATCAGGAAGCACACAATAAATGCTTTCTCTTAATGGAGGTACAGGCTGTGGCCTCTTTAAACATGCATGTTTTGAAACACATTTCATCACCTCCTTGAACATAACAGTACACAAAACCCTGGAGGTGCACTTGAAGGTGCACCTTGGTATAGTACAAATTTGGAGCCAGTAAGGAGACTAAATTATTTGTATTGGGTTTTTTCTTTGTTTTCTTGTCCTTTGCCATTGTAATAACAGCATTTTCCAATAGATAAGAGGCTGGATAGTGCTGCCTCAGGAGCTCAGGGGTTCAGTCCTGGCAGATACTGGCAGATAAATCCAGCCCTTCTTTGAGGTTACATGAAAGAGACTCAACTTCTTGTCCCAGCTTAAGGTGAAGCATATTGCCTTCTGTGAACCAGCGTCCCCCAAATATTTAAATGTGAGTGGTAGTCCGTACACTTTTTCAACACTTTGACATCTTATATCACCAGTTACTGAGGGTTTGTTCAGTACTCTAACTTTTGAAGGCAAGACACTGTCCCCTTTCACTAGGGTGATGAGGAGAAACTGCACAGAGAGGAGCTCAGCAGGGGATTCTGATTTAGGGGTGCTAGCTGCCCCCTAACACAGAATACCTTCTACTGTTGGCTGTAAAGGGAACCATGGGCAGTAAAGGTTTGCATGAAGCCATGCCAAATATCTGTCCCAGCCTAAATGTAAATGAAACAATAGTGGTCCACTCACCACAAGAGGTGTTGTTGTCATGGAAGTACTCTTTGAATAGTTGTCCTTACCACAGCAGTAGGGGGCATGTACAGAATTAAAATAGATTAAATATGACAGATAATGGCCTGAGTTTTTCTCTCAATGTAAAATTAAAGCCCAATAAATCATATAGCATAATACTGGTCCTATTGCTGTCTGTCAGTGGGTTTCAGAGCTTTGATCAGTCTGAAAATATTGCTGTTGCACAAGACAGTGTTACTCTTTTTTCCTCTAGGTGCTCAGACTGCATACTGGGCCCAAAAGATGGGCCAGCCTTACTTTTGCCCAGCACATCTTCCAGCTGTGCCCTGCAGGTCTGCTCCAGGGCTGAGTGTGGCTGTCAGAGCCCTGCTGGCTGGCACCTACCCGTGACTCTGAGCAGCTGCTGAGCAGCAGGGCATTTGGAGTGATGGTGAAGCTGCTGCTGCCACTGCTCTGTCTGCTGGTCACAGCCTTTGTCCTGAGCATGCCACAGCCTGTGCAGCTGACCTGTGCTACTGCAGTGCTCAGGGATCTTCTGTCTTGCAGGAGGGTGGCCGCTGGAAATGTTCTCTGGGCTTTTCCTTTATTTTCCTTCTTGATTTTAGCTACAAACAAACACTAAATATTTGGGGTGTGGATTGCACGGCTCAAGGACTCAGGATGATTAAAAGCAGAAGCCCTACAGAGACATCCAGAAATTATTGTTTTTAACAAGACAGGAACTTTGTCTGAAAACAGGATGACCTGCTGCAAAAGACGCCGACAAATCCCTGTAGAGCTTTAGAAAAAACAAGCAGGCGCCTGAGTGTGCTTAAAAAAAAAAAAATCCTGCCTAGTAATAAAAAGGGATGTGAGGGTAAACAGGAAAAGAGCACTCCACACTGCAAGCAGCTCAGAGGAGGAGAGGCTGGGACGAGCACTGATCTGAAAACCTGATATGGAAACTAAAGGGAAAGATTTCTTAATAATCCTCAGGACAAACTGCCTCTAAAAACCTCGACACAGCTTTGAGTGGCAGCTGCCCACTAGCTCCTGTGTGCCTTTGTGCTGGAACTACAGAGGCTGTGGGAGGATAGTCCAAGCTCCACAGGTTTTGTTGGCTGGATTCCGTGGCTGTAAAGAAGTGTCTGTTCTGACTTGCTTGAAATACAGGCTTAAGAGACAGTTCTACTGCACTACTGCGTTTCCTGACAGTGAAGTGACTGCAGTTCTGCACACCTGTGCAGTTATACTGCAGCTCAACTCACTTGTCTGATTTTAGTGCGAATCTCATGACGTTGTTTTCTGCTAAGCCTGAACTCCTCAAGTTTTGCAGTTTCATGACAGTCTCAGTTTTCATGAATCTGAATCCAGTCTTTCTACCCTTCATGCCTAAGAAAGAAAAGTCTTGAAATCAAAGGCAGCATAGCATAATACATAAAACAAAACCCCTATAATTGCTATGTTTCTGGATAGTGATCTTTAAAATCAAATACTATTTTCAGGAATTTACTGATATTTGGGCTTGATCACATTACCACTTCTGCTTTTTGGCAGAATTTTCAGACTCAAATACTAAGCAGATTTTCCACTGGAACTGACATACAATTAGTGAGGCACCTTTAGCTGTAGAAGTGATGGGATAGAGATGCAGCATCAGGTGCAGACCCAGGTATAACAGAATCAGAGGATGATTTGGATTGGAATCCACCTGAAATATCATCTAGTTCCAGTATCCCTGCCATGGGCAGAGATGCCACCCATTAGATTGGGTTGCTCAGAGTGCCATCCAACTTGGCCTTGAACACATGCAGGGATGGGGCATCCACAACTTCTCTGGGCAACCTGTTCCAGTGCCTCAGCACCCATTGAATAAACAATTTCTTCCTTATATCTAATTTAAATCTCTGCTCTTTTAGTTTGAAGGTGTTTCCCCTGGTCCTATCACTATCTGTCCATATAAAAAGTCACTCTCCTTCTTTTTTATAAGCCCCTTCTAAGTACTGGATGGCCACAATGAATGCCAAAACACTGCAACAGTTTTCTCCTCAGTGCTGCTCCAAGGTCAAACACTTCCTCAGAACAGAGAACTGTGTTCCTCTGTACAAGGCTGCCTTCCAGAGAGGCTCCAGCCTTTTTGAGTGGCAGGGAGCAAGGAAGCAACACTTGTTTGTGAGCTTTTCTGATAATGGAAAATACATTAGTCTCCACCCTTTTCTGGGTATTGCTTTAAGGCAGACAAAGAGCAGTTTCTCCTCACCCGGGAGGAGAAAAGACGCTGGAAATGCTCGGCACAGGGGCTGCCCTGAAGCTGGGCATCTCGGACTGGGGGCCACTCTGCAGTGCCAGGGTCACAGGAGTGACACTACCCCTGCACACCTCTTCACCCTCTGCAGCTGATGCCAAACACCTCCTGCTCTGGAGTTGTTTGGTTTCAGTTTGGAATTGGTTCACCTGCAGCGTTTGGTTTTGCATCAGCTTTCTCAGGCAGCCCAGTACCTTGGGCAGGGGTTTTTACCCACTCACTTTTTTATTACATAATGGCCTTGGGTGTTTTTCTTTGCTTTAGTATAAATGAAAGGTGGTTTGCTACTGTTAATGTATGTGGCTGCCTGTAGATCAAATTCTTATCTGTAACCTGCACCCTCCAGCACTGCACTGCTTGAGACTGAGTTACATAGTAGAAACTATGATCAGAGAAATTTCCAGTTTCCAAGAAATTAAATTAAAGCCAAATAAATTTTTATCTCATCAGAATGAATAGAAATACCAGCTGCTTAGTCTACTGATTACCTAATTATTTGATAGTCACATGCAAGCTCACAGGAACACAGCTATAGCAGCATGCTTCAGTTTGCCTCTCTAACTTTCAAATTCACAATGAATACAGAATACAAAAACTTACTTGCAGGGTGTAGATAAGCATGTCTTTGTAAGGATTTTGAGAATTTTATTCTTACAAGATGTCCTTGTCCTCCTCAGGCAAGCAAAGACATTATATCATTTGCATTGGCCTAAGAAAAAATAATTTTAAATACACGTGCCAACATGGTGACAACCTGATTTACAAAATTTGTAAAATAAGCGTTTAAGATGCTGAACTACATCATTAGGGGAGAAAAAAATGTTAATTCCTTTTCCACAAGCAAGAGATACTTAAACTCTGCCCTAAAATGAATGCAAATTGAGTGTGATGTCCCAGGTTCCAAGTTCAGTTCACAAATTGCCAAAAGAGCACAGCAGAAGCAGCATCACTGAATATCTAACATGGAAAATTATGTCTTATTTCTGTTTAAAAATGGTGAGTTCAAGGCAGCTACTTGTCTTTATGCTATTTTTTTTTCCATAGCTTTGTCCTAAGTGAGAGCTACTGGCTTCTCTTTGTCACTTTTTATTTGAACAGTGGATCTTATGAGGGTGTTTTTATTTTTGGTGTTTGCATCTGAAGACATTTTAACTCTTGCAAATGAATGGTTCATCTCAGCCTCTTGAAGGGAGTCCTGATGATGCCATTAGTGCAGGATAACTTTTAGGCTATTCTCTCTTTAATAGCACAGCTTATACCAGACTTGTGCTGAGAGGTTCTGAGCTATGTGGGATGATGTTCTAAAAAGATCATTTCAATGAAGTTCTTTTTCTTTGTATTCCAACCAGTCACATATTATTTTCTTCTTCTTGCTCCAGATATTGTTTTGCATTGTCCTTGCCATACGGAAGAAAGGAACGGTGCTGTTCTGATCTGCTGCCATAAAAATATGAAATGCTCTTTGTGCGATCTTCAGAGTAGATTAAAACTGGGAATTTCCACTTTAGGAGGATTTTCAACATGTTGAATTTCATTTTCCTTTCAGTCTAGCAAACTACAGTAGTGTCCAGTTTTCCTAAAAATTAGAAATCTCATCAGAAATGGATTTGTATAGTATACATTTTGTCAGTCTTTATAAAAACTGCTTCAAATTAAGATGCTAACTGATAATTTCCTTTCATTGTTTTAGATATTTCAATTTATAAAAGTTGAGTCTGATTTTTTTTGACCCTGTGCCAGCCCAGTCCCACATGGGGATGGATTTTTACCCTTCCCATCTTCATTTCTTAATCAGACAGAAGCAATGCTAAAGATACAAAGCAAAACATAAAATTATTTATTAGGGTATATTATACCAGTACTTAAAAACAATGCAGTAAAAACTTCAAACAACATAGAACTTTATCCCCATGTATTTTGGACAAGATTTTATGGTAGCACAGGAACAGTTCCTGATGCATTTGACATAGAAAGTGCATCTTGTGGCCTTTCCTGGTATGAAATTCAGAACATTTTCAAGGATTGTTGGCAGTGCAGATGGCAAGTTACTATTGACTAGATGAAGTGATGCCACAAGTGGGAAGCAATAGATGAGGAGGCAACGACAGCTCTCGGGGTACAGACAGATGCACTCCACTGCAGTGCAGGACAAATGTCTTTTGTTCAGCCCAAAATTGCTGGTAAGTCATCCAGAGTCACCACTGAGTGAAATAAAGCTGAACTCATTGCTAGTACTGGGTCTCTAGTCCTTTTCTTGTAGTCTGAATCTGTACATCATAGCTCCAGGTTAAATCATATGTGTTAGGAATGAACATAAATTAGGTACAGAGCTCAGAAGTGCAGGTGACTGGGGAATCATATGTTAATGAGATTAAAATTGTATTTTTCCTCCCAAATGCAATGGACTCTTTAAAGAGGTGAATTTTCCTTGGGAGAAAGACCATTTCTGAGGGCTTTTTTCCCATTGTTTTTCATCATCATTTCAGCCCAGTCAAGTAAGCCAAGCTACTGGGAACAGGGCAGTATCAGCTGTGAGTGACACAAAAGCAGCTGAGGAAGGAGAGGAAGACAATCAGGGATCAGTTGCTGCAGGATTTTGGCAGGATATTGAGTTAGGTCCTGAAGACAGCCAAGCAATGTTCAACTGGAGTTGAGAGCTGCTGCATGAGGGTCAGGAAACTGGGGTGGGTTCTGATTCCCAAAAATGATCCTCTGGCAAAAGAGGACCAATAACTACGAGGAGAAAAGAAATATATAAGGACAAGTGGAGAAAATCCTTAGTAAGGGACAGAAAATGCCAGGCCTTCTTACGGTCCACTGACTGCCTTGCCAAGAAGCCATGTCCTGCTGCAGAAGGATAATGCTGGACAGACAACAGCCAGTCATGGAAGGCATTTCAAGAGCAGGGTGTATATGATGCCAGTACTTCATCTCCAGGCTTTGGTGGAGGAAAGGAAGCGGGCAGAGTGTCCTGATGGGTAGTAGCAGGCATAGATAGAATGTTCTTTCATCATTCTTTTTTATGGTGTGGCACCGGGGTTCAACAATGTCATTTGTATTGCATTGCACGGTGTGTGAGCGCTTGGCAAACATAGGCAGGTATCTGAAATCAAGGTATTAATGGAGATCAGGAGCAGAATGACCCAAATGTGATCACAAATAGGCTTTCATATTGCACTGCAGGACAGCAACTCCCACACTGAAGCAAAGAAAGGGTTTGAATGCACGGGCTGCTGGCTTCATGCGCTGTGGCAAGGACCTACACATTGATGTTTATAAAACATCCCAAAGACTGTGCAAATAGCACAGGGGTTCAGCAAGGGCTGACTAGCTCTCCAACACACTGAATTTGAATTTAGGGGGTGAGTGACCTGGATTGGGCTTGGGCCAACCAGCAGCAGCCCAAACCTGGTCAGTCTTGCCAGGCTGCACACCTGTGCAGACCTAGCTTGAGCAGAGCACTGCACAGAGGCTGCCACAGCCTGGGCAGCCTTGGCTGGTGGGACTTTCTGAAGAGAGTGGAAAAACACTATGCTGGACAAGCCGGGCAAGCAAGGAGGAGAGATTGGAGACTATTCTAGAGCCCTACTATGGTGAAGTGCCTGGAAACAAGCTTCCTGAGAGCGAACTGTTGCATGTGAAGTGCCGTGCTATGATAGAGGGTTGAAGAAAAAAATGATTGTTGACTTTGCAGGTGAAAGACGAAAGCACCAACATGAGAAAATGAGCTCTTGGTTTGCCACAGAGGTGTTTGTTAAGCTTTCATGTGTTGAGCAACAGGATTACAAAACCTCTTTTCAAGTTTGGTGACAAGAGGCATCTGAGAAGTAGGGGCACTCATCTGAATTAAAAATCAACTTTTGCTAGACTGGCAAAAGTCCTGGCAGGTTACACCTGCTTCCCACCCCATGCCTCGCTGCCACTCTGTCTGGAGCAGTGTGCTCTTAACAATAGCTGGTGGCTGGAAGGTACAGCGTGTGCTGCATGCTCATTTCCCTTTCCTCCCACCCTGATTGTTATTGCAGCAGTCAGGAGCAAGAAGGGCTCTTTAACACCATTTAACTGTGAGAAACTGTGACAGCGAGGACCTGACTTCATACAGTATGAAATTGAAAAAAATATTTAAAGAGACAAGATGCCTTCCTGTAAGTACTTTGTACTGTAAAGTGCATGTATATACACAAACACTCACATGCACATGCATCCGGGAGGAGCTGTGTGTCCGTGGGGGAAATCCTGCCTGCACCAGTCAGGGAACAAATTCCCGCTGACCTTGGCTGAGCAGAGCTTCAGCAGCTCTCTGTGCATGTGGTGGGACCTTGTGCAAGCACTCAAACAGGCACACTGTGAGCACATTTACTTGCTGCAGAACTTGGGGATGGCACCTGGGGAGGCAGAAATTCAAGAAACCTATAACTCAGTTTAGTGGTTACTGTCTTAAAAACTACTCTTTTAAGGCTGATTATAATTCTATTCCGGTGAATTTTTTTCAACTGTTTTGAATTTGTGCAGCTCGAAGCATCTTTCAGTGATAATATAGGTGGAAATTTAAGATACCATCATAATGAATATAAATCTTGGTTTCCTTAGGTACTATTCAGAGATCCATTAAAAGCAATTCAGGGCACCAGTGTTTTAAGACCTGCTCTAGTATGTTTAGCTACAGTTTGCCAAAACTTAAGTGCCTACTTTCACCTCAATCCCTGCATGCACTGGGCCTGCAACCTGATTTTATTAACAGAAAATGAGTGTTCATAACTATGATTTTCTAACAGCTGAATTCTCATTTTTCTGTCCTTCTCTTTCACCACAAATATCGCAAAGCAGCATCACCACATGTGACAGGCACTTACCTGCCGCCTTCAACCTAACCACACATTCCTGCTCTGTGGAGCACAGAATTGGGTGGTTCTCAAAATCAGAGCTGTGGCTCCTGCAGGAAAGCATTATTCATCCATGTTGGGACCAGATCTGGGGCAGTATGCCAGGCCCGTTTGAGAATTTGGCCAAAACTGTAATTACCATGACTGATGACTGCCTGCTCCTGAAAATCTGCTGCAATGTCACGGTGCTGAACATTTGGACAGTCTGAAGATAAAGCCCAGCCAGTCAGTGCAGTGCTGCCTGGGTTTGAGGGTGACACGAAGGGCAGCAGAACAGGGACCAGAGCTGCTTGTAAAGGGAACCAAAAATGTCTTCAGAGTAATAGTATATGTTCAAGATCCCAAATATCTGGTGAAACCAAACCAACACAGGAGAATGCCAAGCATACCAATTTTTGTGTAACAAGTATAAAGTACTAAATCACTTCCAGAACAATCTGAGGAACCTTTAAGACTAGCATGTCCTCAGTTCCTGTGGAAGAGCTTTGAAACAAGAACCTTCCAGTTGCTCTGGGCAAATACATCCTCACTTCCATGCAGAGCTGTGTTCCCCTGGCCATGCTCTGCATTTCACTGGAGAAGCTGGTAATATTGCAAGCTGATGAAGAAGAAAAACTGCTGAGCTGCTTTGGAACTCTTAGTGGGTGAAATTCTTTACAATTTAATGATTTTTTTTTTCTCCCATTCATTTTAAAGATGTGTATGAACTACTTTCAGAATGTCATTATCATCTGGTTTTTAATTTTTTTCATATTCGTATCCCCTTGGCACACCCTGTACAGGACAATGCATAAAGGACTGTGGCAACCACTCTATAAAGCTGTAAATTTCAGACATTGCCACAGTACCTACAAACTATATTCTACCAAATTTACCTTCAAACGGTGATGTCAGCTGCCCCCGAGCATCTGGATGACCCCACATGTGTTAGCAATACACTGCAATGACACACATGTGTTCCCACACTGCCCATCCCTGCACTGGCAGCACAGGTTTCTTTGTTCAGAATCACATTATGCATGTGCTTGTTATTCATGTTTCTCCTTCTCCAGCTTTCCTTTGATGTAAATTTAATGCAACTTTTTTTTTCCCCTGTTATTATTTGAAACAGAAACTCTGGGACAATAGGAACATCAAATACAGGATATATAGAAATATATTAGGCAGTGTGTTATACTTTTTCTGCAGGTATAAGCCGTAATAAAAAATACATATTTCTCAGAAGAAAAACAATAGCCTTGACATTTTTCCAGGAGCTACAGACTTAGAGTTTGGGTCAGGCTGTGATGCCATGGCACTGAGCTGGTCAAAGTCTACTGCAGAGCATTTGTGTCTGGGGTGCCAGGAGGAGACTGATTGCCTACAACACTGCTAGAGACGCTTTATTTTAAGTGGGCATTGGTTTGTAAGCCCCTTGCAAATCCTATACTGTGTCATAAACAGTTTTGGAAAACAAATGGAAAGACACTTATGTGAAGGTTGGGAAAGATGCTTAATCTTAAGCTTTGCATTCCTTTTTAAATGTTTCCGAGCAACACCTTCACCTGTTAAGCTTGCACAATGCATGAAGATCATGCTACTCTGTGCTTAACCTTTAAACAAAATTTCTGTGATTGCTGGCCCTGCTTCCCAAAGCGACTGTGAGAAAGGAACAGGACAGATGGAAGCAGCCTTTCCCAGTGGATGCAATAGAACTTTTCTGTAATGATTTAAAAATACGTTAAACAGTAGCTTGTTCACAAGGAAATGCAGAGCATCCCAAAATGCTGCATGAGACAGGGGAGAGAGCTGAAATTGCTTTTGCGGTGATGCTGGGTGTAATTAAAGGCTTATGTCTGAATCTTACATCTATCAAACTGCTGTACAACAAGGGAAACAGCTCCCTAAGTAGCTTTTTACAAAACATTAAATATACTATCATAACAATAAAACCTAACTATCCAGCTGCCGGTGAATTATGTACATGTGGTACTGTGGACATCATGTCTCCTCTCCCCCCTTGAATGCATCCCTTTCTGCTGCTGGAAAACAGCAAAGGTCCTCCAAGGAGCAGCTGAAAAGTTTAATGAAAGTAAGTCAGAGCTGTTTAATCTGTTTTTGTGATCTGGCTGCACTTTTTCTGAAAATCATGATTGTTCCTTTGGCAAAGTTCAGGGTAAAGCGAGAGCTTTTAGTGTGGCCCCAAAATGGGGGAGGAAAAAGCTGCTTGCTGTCTTCTCTTTTGACATGGCAAATAAAGGCAAATGTGTGAAGGTATTAGAGTCCCACTGCAGGGCAGGAAGAGGAAAACAAATGACACCACACCATATGCCCGTAATCCCAATTAAAATGCATTCAAATTCATTTCTCTTCTCCTCAGCTTCCCATTTCCACACCAGTGAACAAGCATGTTTGACAACAGAGTGTGGGAATTTCTAGTTCACTGAGCAGGTTTCCTTTCTCTTTGCCCCTGCATCTACCTGAGGCTGCAGCTCCAAACCCTCACGCTGCACTTTAAAGCAAGCCCTGTTTCCCCTCACCACACAGCCAGGCATTGCACACATTGCCAGGGACTCCAAGGGTGCAAATTGGGAAGCAGCAGACACAGCTTGAAGTTAAGCATTCTCAGTGGCAGTGCCGGGCTTTGTAGGAAATAAAGCCTTTTAGGCTCCCTGACGATATTGTGCTTAGCTCAGCACCTTTCCCAGGCATTGACCTTCCTGTGCTTGAGCAATACAGCAGGAGAAGCAGTGAGGAAGTGAGCAGGACCTTCTGCCTTCAGCAGGCACAGCAGCAAGGTGAGATCTTCTCAGTGCCACTGGCAAGAAAGGGGCAGGGGGAAAATGCTGCAGGATGCTTAGAAGACTGGAAAATACTTTGGAGTCAGTGGGGTCATGAACACATGAGAGGAAGGCAATATGAGCTATTTGTTAGAGGCTGAATGGAGAAAGAAAGAGAATATTAGTGTGGCAAATCAAACTGCAAGCACCAAAATGATTTTTAAAAATGCAAAAGGATGCACTTGCCATTATAAAATCAAATAGGAAGAGCAAAAAAATAAACAATTCATAAAACCATTGTTAGCTAGATAGAAGAACCCTTTTCTCAGGCAGGAGAACAGGCAAGTTCATCTGCAGCTTTCTCATTTCTACTTTTCAGTTTTAATGCAGAAGTAAATACTTCCTTGTAAAGGTCCTTCCTTGTCCTCTTCATCTTCCTATTGACATAAAAGCCATTGACCAGACCTATTAGCAGAGCACTGCTTTTCATTGTCTCTTGATTTAAACTCTGTTGCTTTCTCCCTTGTAGGGTATCTCAGATCACAATGAGAATTCAAAACACTTCCTTATAACTTTGCAGTCTCCAGGTTCTGGGTTTTACATCCCCCTCTTTGCCAGCCTTTTCAGATCTCCATCCCACTGCTTCCTACACAGAGTACAGCTGCCAGGCTGATGATAGAGATGCAGAGATAAAATTCAATTCTCAAAAGTTGGCTTAGTAAAAGGATTTAAACATACAGTTCCAGATAGTTTTCCCTGTATGCATTTTCTTTATGCTTTTAGATTCACTGCATCAACTTTTGCTTCTTGAACAGGTGAAGAAATGTACAACAGAAGCAGGGTGTTAACCTCCATGCTCATACCACAGGGAAAGCCAGCAGCTGGGGAAAATACCAAGCAGGTGGCTCAATAGTTGTTTAGTTAAGCAAGAGGCTGCTCTGCAAAGTGCTAGGAAACAGGATCTGATGGACCAGACCCATTTCTTCCCTTTGCCCCAAGCTTGACTCCTCCCAACACCAAAATCTCCTCAGTCCTTCTCCAGACTTCTCAGTGTCTTGTCCGGTCCCCAGCCACTCTGTGGCTCTCAGATCTGTTCTTTCTTCTCCTTAGACCAGTTTCATCTCCATGCTGAGCTAGTCTTTGTCCCACTGTGTCCCAATTCTCATTTGGTCTGGCCTGGGTCATTCGCTGTGACAGTTTTCAGTGAGCTGCCTGCCCACCTGTGTCCTCAGAAGAAATGTCTCCTGCACCAGTTAGCTCCCATCAGCTGTCTGATTGCTTTCTGATGCCAGAAAGGCTCCAGAAAAGGTCTAAAGGGGACAGCATGTATTATCTTATTCTTTAAAAAGGTGGAGAATTTCTAGAAAATTTCATCCTGAAAAGGATACCTAGCATGGAAAGTTTCATTCAGATATTGGGAAATGTGTGCAAACAGCATCTTACAAAAAGAAACGCAGGAAAGGAGGGCTATTTGTGGCTCCCCAAGTCCGTGACTGAAATAATTATATGAGCTCTTGCCCACTGTTTTCCTAACCAGGAGTAAGAGCTCCCAAATAAGTTACGTGATTCTCTATGTCAAGCCATATTAGTGCTGTATGAACTGTAATATTTACTTTAAATCCTCTTGCAGACAATGTCCTGATTCAAACTGGATCCTGTAGCTGTTGCAAACAATGTCATTATACAGATGGTTATACCATGAGAGCTGGCAGAAGTGAGCTTGGTCATTCACAGGCAACTTTGAAAATGTGCCTGCACTTCTAACTGTCACCCACCATAACTTCTTAATGGCTGCTTGAACAGGCTTCTACCAAACAGGATTGGTACTGAAGCTTCAGGCCAACAGAACACGTGAACATGAGGCAGGTTTCTCCTGGCATATGCTGAGCCCGTGGAGACCATGCTGTCTCTGTCATGTGAGGGAACCATGAGGGAAATCTGCAAGAAGGCGCAACATTTTGAGGTTGTCTCACGTTATTCAGGGTTTGACAGGTCCATTGTTTATACAGCATTAATACCAAACTGATGTTTTTGGGAAACCCCACCCATGAGCAATCCAGAAAACTTCCTGATATGCCCAACAAGACTTCAGCCAAGTGCAGTAATTGTAGGTTGCAAAATAATTTTTCAGAGCAAAAGGACAGGAGAGAAGACAGGCTGAAAACAGAATGGAAGAGATAAGCAAAGAACTGATGGGCTATAATAGGGTGGACAATACAGGAATGACAAATATTAGTGCAGAAGGAGACAGAACTTGTAGGTCCATTTGTGAAGACTGCACAACTAAATTATCAGAGGCTGCACCTAAACAGAATGGGGTTCATATTTGTCCTCTCCCCATCTCTCTTTCTGCCTGCATTCAGCCTCTGCTGGCATTGTCTCTTCCTCTCATACCCTGAAAACTTGAAACCTTTTCTCCTTGGAAGTTTCAGGGTCTGGCAGAACTTATAACATTGCCTAGAAAATTACACTGGGACACATCACTTTCTTTCCCAATTCTTTCTATAGCTCCTGGTCATGCTGTAGCAGCAATACAGGCTGATCTTGTTGGTTGTGCCAGCCTCTTGAGCAATCCCCTTTTGGATATAATGGGTCACTGACTGAGAAACTAAAACTGAGACATCTGGAAAAAATTAGATGCTCTAATGCTTAAAGAGAACATTAAAATGATACTTACAGATGGCTTTTGTTGTTTGCTAACAGCAAGACCAAATCAACTTCAGAAGTTAAATCACCAGATCTTCTTGATGTTGGCCAAACACTTCTCAATCAGATGCTTTTCAAAGCCAAGTTAACCCAAATACACAGACACAATTAACATTCTGATGCTCATGGACTGAAGTTAAAAAACAAGCATAGGATGTTGTTAGAGGTGAAGAGTTTGGACTACTAAGGCAGATAAAGGTGACTGCCTACGGCATGAGCCCTGAGGTGAAAGGGAAATTATTTGCCTTCCAGAGCTTGCTTCACCCACTGAGCCTCCAGGATCCCAGCACAAGCCTGCACAAGGCCCTGCCCTCAGATCACCCCACATTAAAGAGAAGGAATGAAACATCCAGCACCTCCCAGGTGATTCAGACTGAAGTGCAGAGCAACATCTCTGGCTCCAAGGGAAGATGGAGCAGATAAACCAGAGAGCAGCAGCCAGCCGGCCACCAAGGTGGCTTTCTAGAATATATCTCCATGTCTAAGGCCCCATGGAACCACCTCATGTCTGTAATTCCAGCAGCCAGAGTGACCAGAAGTCAGTCAGCCTCTGTCCCAGAAATTGGCCTGGAAGAAGTGAGTGAAGAAGACAGTGCTGAAGGTCACTGCTAGCACAGATAGACCGCAATGCAATGAGGTATTTTAGAAAACAGAGGAGACAATATTGGCACCGGGAGGCCTCCTGAAAATGCTCAGAAATGAAGGTCAGTCAATGGGGTATGAAAAATATTTCACTTCCATGGCAGTTTAACCAGAGCAGCTACTCAGGGAGAGAGGAAAGCTGCTCTGGGTCTCCCACAAAACAAAACATGGGACTGAGCTACGCAAGGCCCTCACTATCAAAATATCTAATGTAGAACAATCAGAAAAAGCCAGGCAAAGCCAATGTGTATTTCTGTCAAGACCTTTTCCCTCTAATAAAAAAAAAAAAAAAAACAAAAACAAATAAAAAAGAAGTAAAAGAAGTCAGGAAGAATCACAGGTTCAGTCCAGAGCCATCCTGGAGCCGTGGAGCCTGGAGAGCTGCCAGGCAAGCTGGCAGGAAGTCAGGCAGGCTTGTGATGGAAACCTGCCCTGTGTTTCATCGGAAGTTCATTCAAACACAGGCGCTTCTGCAAAACATTTTGCTTACGACAAATCGGTGTTCTCTGACAAAAACCTGGTCTGTCGGAAACCTCCCAGCAGGAGTATCTTGTGGCACAATCATTCCTTACATAATCAAAAAGAAAAAAAAAAAAACAGAAAAAGAAAGAAAGAAACTGGGTGTGTCATAGCTAACATTAATGGGCTACATTATATATAGTTTTGTGACTCCTTATATGGAGCAAATCTTAAAAATGAGTCCCCGGGCATTTCAGTCTGATTTTCCACAACTGCTGCAGGCTCAGCTTTGTTACCCTACAGTGTACACAAACATAAAAGTAACAGTGAGATTTTGGGTGAAGATGGAGCAATTTTATTGTATCCATCATCTTTTCATTCTGAATAGCATTTTTCAGATATTACAGGTTGTTAGTTCTGAATTCCTCCTTGTTCCTACTAAATCCATTAGATAGAAAAATGTTGATAATTTCTCCTCAAAACTCAGATTCTGTAAGAAGGGCATAAGTCACTTTGAAATGACTAACTAGAGCATTTAGAGCAAAGAAAGAAATGTAGAAAACTTATATGCAACTTGGAATACCTGGACAGCTGAAAGCATTTTTCTTTAAAAAATTAATAAAGACAAGATGAGGGATATTTCTTCTTTTATGGTTTTGAATGATACTGAAAACCTCTCTTGTTCTAGCATCTCTTCCAAAGGACTACCCAAAAGGCTGTAGGAGAAGGCCTGCATACAACCTTGGGACCTAGTCCTACGTTTTCTTCATTTACCTGAGAATCAGAGCCAGACCTGGGAGGCTCTAATTCAGATAGCTGTGAAATAAATAACGAAGTACCCTTTTAAACTAACCAGAAGCTCAAATTAAATGGCTGTATTCATTTTTTGTGTACCTTTAAAGGAAACAGACATCAGCTGCTATTCAAATTTTCTTTCTTTGCTCCCCAGTTATGTGAACACAGTGCACAAGATTAAGACATTTCCAGCATGTAAATTCAATCATGTGAGAAGTCCCACTGATTTCAACCGGTAACTTCCCATTGAGTCAGCAAACTCCTGCTGCCTGCGTGTGATTTTAAGATGACTAATCTGGCTGGCTGCGCCCGCGCTGGTGGGGAGGTGCATGGGCAGGATGTCCTGTGGCCCTGGCCCCCAGCAGACGCCCTGCCTGTGTCCTGCCTCTGCTTTGGGACAAGATTGGTGTGACCACGAGTTCCCACGCACTGTGCTTTCGTCCCTGTGCCCAGAGGCAGCAAGAAGTGCACTGGGCTTTGTGAGAATGTGACTCTGACTGGGGGGATGCTCAGGGAGCATCGCTGCTGCTGCTGCTGCTGCTGCATGGCCAAAAGCCCAGTTTTATGCTCAGTCTTCCCCACATGCTGAAACTCTGGTAATTTGGAGTGGTGCTTTATCAGCCCTGGCTCGGAGGAGACTTTCACAACTTCTCTAATGAACCTCTCACAGTCTTTCAATAATGCAGCTATTTATAGGCTAGGTCTATACTGAATAGATTGCAGAAGCTGCACAAAAGCTCACAGTGTTTCAGCAATGAAGGCGCAGAGACATCAGAGCAGACTGAAATCACTCAGTATGGTTACATACAATCAAATATTACAATCTGCTATGTTTTGCATTATTAGACTCACTGCTTAACTGAAAGTTAATGGCATTTTAACACATTTATATAATATTCTTAGAAGTGACAGATGTTTTTGTGAAGTGCAAGAATTTTCAAGTCACAGACTAAGGGCTAAGCCCTGGCCTTGCTCACAACATCAAATTTTAGGGGTGGCATCACTGAAGTTTAACAGAATACCCCCAGTAGTCAGTGAAGAAGTTGGACACAGTCAGAAACCATCACCAATCATCTCATCTTTCTCTTTCAAATTACCCATTTTTTAGGCTTTAGCAGACATCCTGGGTCTTGTAGTCCCCCCAGCATGTATCATGAGGTGAAAATGTTAATTAAAAAATGTTCAACCAGTGCGCTCATGAGAAAACATTTCTGCTGTTCTTTTTACTACCCAAGCCCATTTCATCTTAAACGTTTCCAACTGAAAAGTGCAAGGTGCAGGTAGCACAAAGCAGCAGGACCTTTTGCATATGGCTCATCTGAATCTTTCTTAGAAGAAATAATTTTACTGCTTTGACCTTCCCAGAGTTGTGTCTGACACTTGTTCATGAAGTCCCAGTAAATAGCAGATTTACACAAACATGCTTTGCTTATGAATGCTATAAATCTTTTTCTGAATCTTATGAGAGAATTGACATTCAAATGTTGGAATAAGCACCATAAGCCTTTGGCTTTCACTGCTGTGTCCAGAAGAGGGTTCAGTGACACCCTTTAGCACAGAGACTCCCAGCTCTTGCTGCCTTCTGTGTCCTTCTCTCTCTAAAAGGAGAAGGGATTTCTTCTGGGGATTAGGAGGAGATAAAAACTCAATACAGAGGTAGTATTTCATTACAATACAAAGAACATATGGATGAAAACGACAGTCAATGGTTGTCTTTCCTTCTTCTCTTCCAGACATTGATTCCTCTAGCAGCTCTGAAGAGAAACAGGGTCCCTTCTCTTTTACCCAGGTCTGCAAGGACACAAGCCACAGAGGGACTGACAAACCTAAGTACTATTTGGAGCTGCAGAATTCTATATTTATATGGCATTGAGACTCTCAGCCCACTCCTGCTTCTGCAGGTGCACTGAGCAGGTCCTTGCTACAGGCATGGGAAAATCACATCACCCCCATCACCTGCAGTCCCAGCACCCCCATCAATGCCAATGCTCCACCTTGAACCAGATGTTCCTGCACTGGGTTACACTGCTGCTGCATCCCAATTTCACATCCAGCCCTCCTCAGGTGAGTGAGTTTTGAAGGATGAGGTTAGGCTGGCACATGGATCCAAACCGAAGTTCCTGTTGCAGTAGACTTGTATGAGTAGCCTACAAGTTCCCAGAGACCTCTGAACAGAACTAATAAACTATCGAACAGCAGCTCTTCTGACCCTGTCACACTCAGATGGTTTTTTTCCACCTCTTTCATTAATTTTTGCTTCTGAACAGTGGGAAAATGAAGCAAGGCAAGGCGACGACCTTGACCTGATTGTGTAGCTTCATGGCAGGAAACGTGTTAGTGAAAAAGGCAATTTTTCTGCTTTAAGTTTCATTTACAAATACACGGGTGGTACCTTGTCTAGAACTGCTGACTGTCTTAAAAGAAATAATTTGGAAAGGATGACACATTTTGTCTCATGTACAGTTCCTCAACGCACACCAGTAAAATATGACAATACCAATAAAAATCAAATATTTTGTTTTCATATTAATAAGATCTTTAATTGTAGGTCTAATATCAAGTTATAAATATGCTCTATAACAGATAATAAAAGCAGCTTATCACTCACTGACTAGTTTAGAAACTCTTTTCTGCTGCATTTAAAATTCCTGGTGAAATTGGTGAGGAGTGTACTCAGCACATCCTGTTAGCTGAGTCAATTGAAGTGGCACCTGTTCTTGGATGCAAGTCATAACAAATGCAACCCATATACATTGTAAAGAAAAGGACTTGTATGCACTTTTTCCAATTAACATCTGCCTTTTGGCAAGTCATTAACCTATTTTCTCACAAAGAAACGGCTTCAATTGTATTATGCATCCGAAGCGTGCAAAAGTCCCTGAGGGGATACTCTGACAAAAACATACTGTTCCTGGATCCAGTGTGAACATACATATTCATTAATTGTTTGGGGCAATGAGTACAGAATTTCTGATTTTTACAAGTCTTACAAGGTAAACAGGTTACATAAAGCTATGTCCCTGGAAACAGTCACATCCCGACTACTGACACTCAGTAGAAAAATCAAGAGTGATTTTATGCTGTGATATGGCAATGAAAATAATTCAGTAGTACTGTAATAAGGCTTCTAGGAAGAAAAAAGAACACTGTTTACCCTAAAAATAATACAGCATATTTATTTATTTAAATAAATATAAACAAAGATGGTAAGTGGTATTTTTCAAATCCCTCATGCTATATGGATCTATTCAGGACATCCTAAAATGGCAATGAGAACCTATTAAACCACCATTTTTCCAGCCAGAAGATTAATACAATCAAAATTTAAAACTCCAGTTTAGATTTCTCACCATGAAGATGATAATGAAAAAACTAATTATTAACTTACACGTGTCAAAGCAAGAAACAACTGTCCCCCAAAGCCAAGGGACTTGCTCAGATACATTCACCTCCGGGAATTCATTTTCCAAAACCCTAAGTTAATAAAAAATACGTCAACCATAGCAAAAAGTGAATGCTGAAGCAAAAACCGGTAGCATTTCTTTCAGTTTGGAAGAGCATTTTTGGTTTGAAATATCTGCTGAAGTAGATTGCAATGAGCTGCCAAGCTACTGCACAGCACTTTGACACTTGAGGAGTCTGAAGTTGGGTTTCTCCAGAGACAGTCTCCCAGCAACAACTATTCCTGCCACCACCTTCTCTCTCAACACACAAACCTTGGGGATTTACTACGTGTCATTCTTTTCAATAAGTAATTGAGCCATTTTTGCAGGAGCTGGCCTGAATGCTGGAAGCAGTCTTTCTCCAATAGGGTGGCCCATTTATATTTAGTATCAGAGGGATAATTTAGCCTGAGAAAAGCTGTACTGCATCAGGTACATTGTTCAGCTTGTTTAGAACAAGTATGGGCTCTCAGTACTTCACTGCAGTCTGCAAGAGGTATAATTTTCATAATTTAAAGACCCGTGCAATTATTTTTTCACATGGTGCAAAAGCACAACTAAGGCAAAACAACAGGCATTTTCCTCTAGTGTTATAATTCAAATTAGTCAAGTCACCAGTCATTTGACAGAGTACAAACCCTAGAGTAAGTGTTTCTGAGTTTAACCAGCCTTGGCAGGTGCTTTTAAAGGAAGTTTTTCCATTACGTAACTTTATTAGAAATTATATGGATCAACAGAATAAGATAACTTGCCCACATCAATGCTTTTTTAAAAGAAGTATCATGTTAGCTGGTTGGGGCTATGCTTTAGGAGAGCCATGCCAGTTTGAAGAAAATACATCCATCCTGTTTTCAACCAACCATGACCAGACATCCCAAGTGTCATCATGCTGAGTTTCAGTATCAACAGACCACCCAACAGAATGATAATAAGATGTCTTAATTTGGAAATGTTATGTTGGGTCACCAGATTCACAAACAACAGAAGAATAAACTGGATTAAGTAGTAAATGCTCCAGATAATAGGTACTGAAAAGGAAGAAGGATTAGTGAGAGGAGCTAAGGCAGAAGGGAAAATTTCAGCAGAGATTTTATTAAAAAATACAGAAGTTAAAGAAATATCTGAATCTTATTGATAAACAATCCTGAAAAAACTTAAATCTGCAGATTTTTCTTTTAAGACATATATGTAGTCCACCAAGAGAAAACAAGAAACAAGCAAAAGTTTTAATAGCTACATGATTTTGGGTCTTCTAATGTAGACAAGAAGAAAAGGCAAAGACCACGAGAGTATTTGTAAATTCATAAAGCAGAGTATATTTTATCTAAAAGACAGCATTTACATAACTTTGTGTTATATAGTAGTATAAACAATTGCATAATCAAAGGTCAGGCTGGAATACGTAAGACCATTCTTTGACAAAAAAATCTGTGGCTAGGATGCTGCCTAGAAACAGTTGCATCCAAGAATTTTGTAAGAGACTGCTTCCTTGCCATAAACAGTAGTACTTAAGACTGAGTGGCAAATGTGGAATAGCTCCTGATAAAAATCAGAGTTAACCAAGGAAGTGAGGTGATGTCTGGCAATTTGAAGCTCATTGCTGAGAGAGAAAATGAAAAGTTAAACAAGAAAAATTGACTGCACATTTCTGTGGCTTGAACTGCAATTGTATTTGCACAGTGAGCCTCTACTTAAGCTGAACTCTGTTCATGTTAATGAGGTTCAGCCTGGGAAATGGGCTTTATCTATATACAGTCAGTTGCAGAATTGGATTAAAATGCTCCCCCATTTCAAGTGTCCTATTTTTAAACACACAAAGTTATGGAAACGGATGATTACCTAGTTTTGACTGTAGATTTACAACAGGTGTTCTGCAATTGCCGTTTAAAAATAATAGACAGACATGAAGAAAATATACATTTTCCATTAAAAATAAGACATAAAATAATCTAAGAATTGCATTTTTATTAAAAATAAAACCCAAATCGTCATACACTGCAAAGTCTTTCCTGACTTACGTCTGCATTCAGAAAGCATTACCTGATGGGGTACATTCACAGCATGCAAAGCTTGAGCACATGTGGACATTCTCACAGGATAAGAATCTTTTGTATTTATGACCTAGATTTTGCATCATTTTGTGTTTGGTTCAAATACATTCTTCACAAGTATAAAGCTGATTTTTATTTTTCTAAATATGAAAATTTAATTTTGATGGGGCTAAGCAGAAGTGTTCAAACACAGCAGTCTTGCAGCTGAATTCACACAGATGCAATTATAAAACTTCAAAGTTTAAGTGACTTAATTTTTGTATTTGTAACTGAAAGTTTTCACACTACATCTTCTTGCAGCCATTACTAAAATGTTTAGAAGATATAGAATATCTCACCACTTTTCAGTAAAATACTTGATAATACATAAGGGACAAAAAAAACCTCTGGCATTTTTGGTGTTGTGTCTTATTTAATTTAGGTAAATTAATGTACTTTAAGTAACATTGCCTTAGCACAAAGAACATTATTTTCACAATCCTTGCCAGAGTTTAAAAACCTGCATAGTGATAACCAGCACAATAACTGCTATTCACCTAAAAATACATCATTAGTGGCTTAGTTATATTCAAAGATCTTGTTAGGTTGAAATAAGAGTCTTTGAATGTTCAATGGAAATTATTTAGAAAATACTAGTTCTGATTGAGCTAGACTTCATTAAATATATAACCAGAATGTCTCCTTGCTACCAATACTTGAAACATCTTTTTTTAATTTCTTCGGTTTTTATTACATTGATTTGATGTTTCTGCTTATAGCAAAATCCAGTGAAGAAGCATTCGTTGTGATTTTACGAAATATACTCATCAATATAGTTCATATTCATATTTTATTTGTTCTTTGTTCACGTTTTATTTGTTCTTTGTTTATTTAGTCAGCATTGATTTGTTTGTTTTCCCTTGATTAATATTTTTTGCTGATCTTTTATGCATTCTTTCAATTTATCTTCAGTACAAGTCAGACGTTGTTCCAGGACTGAAACAGTCTGCATGAAAAAGAGAATAATTTCAATTGGTTTTATTTTACTCACACAGTATTATAAAAGCATGCAACACAGTAACATAAGAAAAGTAATTTTAACTCAACAGGGTAAATAAAACTATAAGATGGTTTAGTCATTCTATTTACAACAGCATTTAAAAATTATGGCTTTGCATCCATGGAGATTGTCTAAAGGTTTTTAATTGTTTTCACAAAACATTTTCTCTGGGAGAAATCCATACATGCATAATGTAAATTACTCTGAAATACTATGTGAAAGTTGCATCCATCTTTCAATAAAAAACCAGCCATCACCACGACCACAAATGATGTCTTCTAAAAACGTAAAAGAAACTTCTAAGGTATTCCCAAGAAAGTGACATGTGAAAGAAATATACTATTAAAAGGCATTCATTCTCTAAGAGATTATCTTCATCAGAAAAAGTAGTGTTTTTGACCCAGTCTGGCAGTTTCTTCTTCTTTCAACTTACTACCCAATTAATTTTCAACTCATGACTTGACTCCATACTTCCCAAAACCTATTTCTTCCTAGTTAACATACATATTGCAAAAGAACACAGAAAAAAACCCTTAGCTGCTCCCTTTTGATGTGATTTAATGTTAATATATTACAGACTATAAAGTAGTATCTTAAAACGCAAAATAAATCTGGATTACTATAAAGAAGCATTGAGCATTTGCAAACAAGTCACTCAGTCAAGAATGAGACTAGTATTTGTGTAGTTTCACTGACACTAGGACTTATTCCACTGCTTAGATTCCTACCTAAGCCAACACTCACACACCGAGTTTGAAAAGGGATTTAATGATACATTGCCAATTTACTTTGTTCATCCCCTGCAAGTGCATAATTGTTCCAGCTGGAATCTGACAATGTCTGCTAAACACTGGCTTCTGACAAAACTACCCTAGATCTCACGACAGCAACAATCTTTATCATTATGTATCAGGAAGCTTTCACTTCAGCAAACACAATACATGCAATCAATATTTTCTGAAAGGAAAACACCACAACAGTCAACTTGACTATACAGTCATTCAAAATAACCCCACAATCTTTAATGTTCTGATTTATGAACGTGATTCTGGGGTGTTTTTGCCCTTTGACAGCACTGTGATTTTGCACTTTAAGTGTTACCTGTTATTGCATACTCACTAGAGTTAACATGTCCAGCTGCCCCACGATGTGGTCCAAAGCCTTGCCCACGGAGGAGGTGGCTCTGTGCTCGTGCACAGGGGGCACAGCCCACTCGCTCCCATTCTCTGCCTTCCTTTTGGGACTTTTTGCCGAGGGTGAAGCGGAGGGACTCCACAGCTCTTCATTTGTGCTATTACCCTTGAAAACAGACATACCATTTGAAGGTTCAGCTGCCTTTGTCTTCATTTAAGTAGAACCACAAGATAGACAGAAAAGTCAGGCTTTTGATTAAAAAAAAAAAAAAAAAAAACAACAAAATCTATTTACACATACATGCATACACACAAGGGCCTTCAGATTTGCTTTTTGTACCAGGTCCAATTCATAACACCTCAATTTGTTCTGACCTAAGAGAGAATTCCAGCTGTGATGGAGGAGGCAATCAGGGAAATCTCAGCAGTCTTTAGGTACATGTTTCAGGTACATATGATTGAGGAGCTACGTGCTGTACCACTAGGGCTTAAATAAATACTATTAATGAGGGGTGTTTTCTTAAAAAAAAATAGCTCTGGCTAACAAAGACATTCTCTCCGAGCAGTCATATGGATGAAAAATCCATATGTGACTAGATGATCACAAGGGTTTTATACAACTTCATAGTATGAAACATTTGTTTAGTATGAATTAGCCTCTTATTTCAGCATTAAAAAAACAAAAAGTAGTTTTCAGTTGTTTATTCAGTGATGGTACTTTTTGAGAAACTGATTCCTTCAGAAAATGGGAGAAGAAAACAACAGAAAAGACTTACACATTGCAAAGTTGAGAGAAATAACTTTGATGTATAAACATTGCGCCAGTCCAAATGAGAGAGCATGATCTTCCCAATCACTTTGGTTTTTCCTGTGCCTTGAAGTTCTTAATGGTATTTTTGAGTCATGAAAGGTTAAATCATCACTAATTCCTTAGATGGTCCTTCACAACAACTTTACCTGACTAATTAATGACTTATTGAGATTTCTTTGAAAACTTCTTATGTCTTCAGACAATTTTAGTTTATTTTTACACTAAAACAAATTGAGGAAGTTAAGTTTTACTATTTCTAATTACATTTCATATATCTAAATTTACAAAATAAACCTTTTAAATGGTTAAACAGTTTCTCTGGAATTTATTGACAGTCCATGAAAATATCCATTAGCTATGCAAAAGGTAAATTTTAGTCTCACCTGATGTATTTAAAATACAGAATATTTACAATGTACCCAAAATACACTTACATTGTAAAGCTGAAGAGATTTTCAAAAGAGAATCTTAAAATCACTGTCAGCCATTAAAAAACAGAATGTCCTAAGTCTCTAAAATAATCTTGTAGAATGTAAATTGCTAGGCAGAATTACTGGCAGACTTTCACAAGATTACCTAGGCATGTTGATGAGTTTCTCTCAAGAATGATTTAGGCATAGTTGACCCTGCCTTTGAATCAGGTAGGATCAGAGACTGATGGATTAAATACTGCCACTATGATAATGCAATTATTTTAAACTTAAGAATACTAAGTCCTATCAATATTATTGCAAACTCATACTGTTGCATTATCCACAATAACATTCCTGTGTCTTCAGTGCCATCCCACACAGTTCTGTGTGGTGGAGAATGGCTGAAAGCAGAGATTGTGGTGTGGTGAGGTAAGAGAGCAAAGAAGAAAGTCTTAGCACCATCTCTGGGTTAAAAGTTCCATTGTGCAGCTCCATTCTGCAAGGACAGGTCTCAGGCCCCCAGGCAAGAACCCCTGAAGTGCAGAGCATGAGGCTGATAGAGACAGGGGCAGATACCCAGGCATGTACTTCAGACCTTAACTGACAGCTCTACAAACCCACCCAAGGTTTGATAGTACCATGATATTTGCTGATATCACTTTCACTGATTTCTTTATGAAAGGAGAAACAGATAAATTCACAGCAAGATATTTCCAGTTTCCTTTCAGCCCTGCTTTCTGTGTTTGGTGACCGACTTAAGCAAACGAACTAGGCATGTCAAATAACAAATAGCTGACACAACTAATGCTGAAATCTATCAGGGATGCATATTGATACCAGGGTGCAGCAAAAATAAAACTGCACTAGACATCAAACGAGAGATTTCAAACATTAAACATACAAGGCTCTTCTACAGAAAGCCCTAATGGTTATAACATTTGCACTGGACTACGAGAACTGGCCTTCTCAGTTCAAGTCTACTTAAACTCATGACTCATAGAGCAGTGTTTTGTCAGCCAGGCTGCTGCCTTTTAAATGCACAAAACTGTGGAAGAAAGGGTACTCTCCCCAGCCATGCTGTTCAATGTCACTGGCCAACAGAAAGCTTTACTTCAGCGGTTAGAATGTTCAGCCAGAACAGGTAAGTCCTGTTCCCATGAGAGGCTTTACATTTTATATATAAGGGAATAAAATTAATAAAAACTCCAAAGGAGGAAGGATATGAAGCCAAAACTTTTCGCACTCCTAACTAGATGATTTAATTACGTCTGTGTCTCCAATATCATGAATTTAATTCTCTTAATATGAAAAATTTTGTTAGGTCAACTTCAAACTATTCCAAAGAGTAGTATACTGTAAAGGAGTCACTTCTTAGCACAAAATTAAATAGAATGCAAATGGCTTGATTTTTGAACAAGATGGGCAGAAAATTCTCGTTTGATTTTACTTTGCTTTAGCTCCTTGTTTTAAAGTTTTAGAAGTCCTCAAAAGAAAGCGTTTCAGGTATCTTGGAACACTCTGTCTCTCAATGCATCCCATATACTTTTAGGTGAACATGAAGTATATATAGGACTGTTGCATCTTAAGACTGTCCATATCTTCCCTTTACAAAGATTTTGTGATATGAGATACTGTTAATTAAATCCTAGGACTCATATTCACTGTGTTATTTCCAACTTACAAAGATATATCTGAGCTCCTTGGGAAACTTAATGGAAGGCTTTAGCATGTTTATTAAATCTCAAGATTAATATAGTCTCAAATGCTGATTAACATGGAAAATTTGAGTGCCAAACTGAACTTCATATCTTAAAAACAAAATATTGCCATGCACTAAAGAATTCCTGCCTTACAACCAATCACACTATGAAGAACATTCTTGTATTTAACTACCACAGGAGAGTCTGTTAGAATAGACTTCTTAGTGATATTTCTAGAAAAACAGAAAGATAGAGAGCTTACAGAAACCTTGCTTTTTTCAGTAAATCTTAATTGTTTGCCCAGAAAATTTCAAACCTCAACCAGGATTAGCTAAATTTGACAGAGAGATAAAGAACTCACTGATTAGGCTGCAACAAATTCTAGGAAAATTGGAGGCCTGGTAGATGGAACATGTTGCAGGAAAACTAGGTAGAACTCAAGCACTATATATTCTGCATGGCAGCAAGAAACCTGCCCAGTTATCTACATGCCTTACGAAACACAGGCAGCTGACAAAGGAAGTTAAAAGTGTCAGTGAAAAACACTTGGTGCAAGAACAATTTGTGAATGTTATGCAATTATATTTTGTAGACACCTGTATGTGTTCTCTCAAAATTACAGCACCTATTTCTGATTTTAATCAAACCTAAGGGTGAGGTAGGATTCTCAGGAGTAATCCAGCTCCTGAAAGCTTCAGGAAACCATTTGCCAGAGTTTCCCACCTCAGGTTAACACAGCCCTGCAAGTTCACACTCCTTAGCTCTGAAGGAAATAAGAAAGTGAGGGTAAGATCCAGGCTGAAACCCAGGTCTTCCCAGACATCAACATCAATAAGCTCACTGTAAATAAACTTAGTTTGCCTAATGTTCACAAAGCTACTTGTACTAATGCTTTGGGCAGTACATGCATTTTCTTGCCTTTGAATGATAAAAGTAACTAATTAGCAGAGCCAAAACAGATCTAACTGTAAACTCCAACTGATACCCTCTGACTTTGCTTAAAAGCATTCTACCTTGAAAGTTCAGCATCCTAAAGATTATCTGTTAATCCTCAAGTACTCAAAATTAATAAAACATAGACTTAGCATTCAATGACACTCAAAAATTGCTGTCTGTGATTTGAAGTATTATGGTTAGAAATTATTTCAAAATGAATGGAGCAGGAGATGAAAACAATCTGAGATTATCAGACATTGCCAAGTTCTAAGAACAGTTCTACTCTGAGGTCGGTGTTTCTCGGTTTCTTTTCAAACACGATTACTGCACTTCAGACAGAAAACTAAGTAGAAATTTCAGTTTAAGCTCCCACAAAATGATTATAAATTTTTCTCTTAAACCAAACTTAAAGGGATTTTTTCAACCCAAGGGCAAAAGCTGTAATTCAGAAAAGAGAGCAAATGTTACACTACTAAAAATCTCACCACCTTTTTCCTACAGTAAAATTGATCCAAAGTTCAATATATCAGACAAATAGGCTGTGAAAAAATGTTTTGTATCTCAGTAAACTGCCACCGGCATTGCAAGTCAGAGTAATGGAAAAGTCTTTTTGTAATTTGTTAGTTAAATTGAGATTCTTCTGTTACTTAGGAGCACAATGCAACATGAAAGCAGAAGTAAAGCAAAGAGCTTGATGTTCAACAAAACTCAAACACAGATAAGCAAATAATTGAACTTTCAAAATTTTTGAGAGAGAAATTAAATGAGACCATTTCAAATTTTTAATTTATCTAACTTGTGTCCCAAATAGTCATTTTTAATCATATCCTGGAAATTTGCAGAGATTTTTTCAAACACTGTCAGACGTCAAGTATGTTGCTATATCTTTCAGGTTGCCTGCTTTATCTATACCTGCTTTTAACCTTTCCTCATGTCTAACTTTACAATCTCCTCCAGCTCAGCAAAGGCTCCAAAACAGTTGAAATCTAACGCAGCACTCAAATGCCACAACCTTGCTGTAAAAGGAGTGACACTAGTCTCAATAGATTTCCTTTACTTTTGGATCCCAATTAATTCATGTCCAACACTTTCATTCAGTATAATATTTTATTTTTAAAGTTATTTTTAAAGAAAGTCTTTCTACTCACAGTCTATTTCACATGTAATGTCTTCAAGAATTAGATGTTGCATTTCCTTCAAACTAGCCCCCTTCTAAAGCACTTGAAAGGATACCAATTCATAAACAACAATTCTGTGAGTCACCAGCAATGTAGTAAAAATGTCTCATAATTAAAAAAAAACCAAACTATTCGGAGAGTCATCAGAGCTACAGCTCACTTTGAGAAAATAAATTTTCGTAAGGCAATCAATTTTAAATTGTTGCTTCTGAGCAAAGAAAAAAGTTAAAATGTGTACTGTGTTTTCATTCACAGCCTATTAGTAACAACATGAACTCACATTTGGGCAACTTCATGTAAGTTACAAATAAGGAGAAGGAACAGATTTAATTAATCAATAGGAAGTTATTACCATGACATTACCAGCAGATGTTCAGCAGAAAATTAAATTTAGCTTATAAATGATGTCACAAACAGCAAACCATAATTGCTCATCTTTGTTTTCTGTAAAACAAAATAGCCAAAACTCTGTGGGTGGTACTTGATCGATTTGTGAAAAATCCTTACATATAACCTTATCACCTCTGCCTGTTTCCAAACGTTTTCCCATGAAATATTCACACAGCAGATAGAAACAAACACTGCATCCCAGGCTCCCTTTGCTTCATGATAGTTAAGAATAGAATATGAGTAAAATGCATCCATATATAAAGATGCCTGAGCAGTTTTATTTATAGAAATAAAAAATTCCCCAGGGGAAAAAAAAGAAAAAAAAAATACAAGTCTCTCTCACTCAATTGGATATCAATCTTCCATCTTCTACAAGCTACAAACTAGGAAACTACAGACCACAGTTTCTAAAAGCATATCTTAAAGATCTCATAATTAAGATGGGCTTACAAAAAAGCAACATTGGTAAGCTTCCTAATGAATCACAAAAATTGGCATGATCTGGTTTTTAAAAATAATCCTTTAAATTTTGAACACATGGTACATTTCCCTACTAATAGTAAAATATTTCTGATACTGTGATTAAAACAACTACAAATAATTAGTCATAAGTAGGACATTAAGCTCAAACAGATCAAAGAGCAAAGCCATGACAGAGTAGTCTCCCACCTTACCAGACATTGAATTCCTGTGTCTTCTGGTCATTTGAAATCATGGCAAGTTCTCAGAAGTAATAGTAGTATCATTATCACTCCTTTCTTGTTCTTCTTGTGAACCTACCCTCAAATAAAAATGGTTCACTGTGGAAATGCTAAATTTAACCATTCAAGAGTTGTTTTTTACTCTGGAGGTTCTTTGGGGGGGGTTGGGTTTTTTGAAGGCCATAATTATTCACAGATCACTTCTACTGCTTTGAAATTATTTTTTTCAGTCAATGAGTGATCCACATGAAACAGAGCTCTCCAATCTATTAGGCTAACACTGAGTATGTTAAATTAGAATCTGTTTTATCACTTCCTACTGAAGAAAACCTCCCTGTAGTTTCAGCTGATGATAGCGCTCTTCATTTCCTCTCCTCTTGCACACACATGAATCAGCACAGCAACAACTTGCCATGCACCAACTGTGGCTTTCTGCCCCATGCTATCTGATAAAGTAGCTCTGGAACCATTTATTTGCAAACTTTAACTGAAGTTTGCATTCAAGCAGTAAAATACAGATAAACGATGTGCCACATTCAAAAAGTTCTACTAAGCATTTCTAGCTTGAGAAGTCTGCTTTCAGAACTTTTAACACAGAATTTCACATTTAATTCAAAGTTTATCATGTCATCTTACACATCTGAGTCCTTTCCAGCTCTTTAAAAAAATGCCCAAACCAAAACAAAGAAATTAAAGCACTTAATATAAGTGCATCATATCCAGTCTGACATGGAAACACCTTGAAGCGGCACTGAAGGTAGCACAGGGTTTATCCATTCAGTTTAGAGCCGGATCACCAGCAGTGGAACCAGGACACAAACTCATTGCCAATAAAACAGACCAGACTATCAGACTGTATTCTTTAGCAAAACAGGCATTTTCACCTAAGATGGAAGAGCATAGCACTTTAAGTCTTGAAAATAGCAAATTCAACCCGATGCTAACTGAGTTTATAGAGGCCAGAAGGCCAGTACAGAACAATGAAAACTAGTAGCTTGCTTTGGTGGGTTTTTTAATTTTATTATCTATATAAAATTAACTGAAATCCTGATGCACTTACAGCTATGGTCTGACTAATGAGATTTATTTATTTCTATCAGGATGACAGCTATATTGAATTTGGCATTCCTGTGATGGCATGAAATAATAAACTCTCCTGTTCACAGGCACATCTCAAGATATCCTGAAAGATAGTTCTTAGCAAAGTAATTACATCATACTTTACAAGCATTCTTTCATACACATAATGAGAAACTGACTACATGATTTTCTTCTGTCAGCTTTTTCCCAGACCGCTGCTTCTAGTTTGAGAAAACACTGTAAAACAGAGCACATCCAATGCACTGAGTATTTTACGATTCCACATATATAGAGTCTAGTACAGAACAAAAGTATTTTCTCCGTATTCCATACATATCAAGTAAGCACAGAAAAAGAACCTAAAATAAGGCCTTTTTTCTCCAAGAAACATAAAAAATTATTTCTATCTCCCTAATGAAAACTCACAGAAGTCCACAAATATTTGAGGGCATCCAGTTAGAAATAAATAATACTCCTGAAATACTTTTTCTAAACTTTCACATCATCAGTAGCAAACTTTACTTAAAACCAGCTGATTTTTTTTGTTCTAATTTGCTCATTGATGTTAATTTCTAACATGAATACTACCCTGCACAGTATGTATCAGTGTAAACTTTTAGAAAAAACTAAGGATTTTCCCCCAAAAAGCAATAAATACTGCTGAAAACTTAGGAATTGATAATTAAAAACCAAACAAAAAAACCCACAAAACAACAACAACAAAAAAAACCCAAAAACAAAACAAACAAACAAAAAAAAAATCAACCAAATAAAAGCCCCCAAAATATGTCATGAACATATAACACAAACCAGGCAGAAATCATCAGAGGTTCAATTTCCAAAGGTGAGAACATCCTATCAGGAAGTAAATTCTAAAATAACAGTTCAGGAAAACTATATTCAAACACTTTCATAAGTTATAAAAATACTTGCCCCACAGGCACTAAAATATAAAAGTGTACCCTATGGGAAAAAGGCAAAGGAAGGTAATAAATTACCTCCAATATATCTTCAGCTTCAGCAAGAAGCATTGCAAAGCTAAGGAGAGATAAAATGACACTACAGAAGCATTTCCTACTACTTGTAATTATGAAATAAAGAAGCCAAGTTTAATTTAGGCAAATTACTTTGGACTGCTTGCGTGTATACCCAAGGGAACATCTTATGGCTGAAATTTTAAAAAAAGTTTCCATGATGGCTTCTTTTTACCTACATAGGGTCCTAATAAAAATTATATTACAGACTTCTTGAACTTCTTATCCATTGCAGGGCAGGGAAAAGCTAAAGGAGGTCAGGAGGAATACTTGTAACAGAAACTGGAAACATAATGAAACACTTACTAGAATGAAGTAATGACAGAAAATTAATAACCCTATGTGGACAAGGCCTCCTTTCTACTACTATAAATAGAATATTCTGCTATATTTGATACTAGAAATGTTAATGAATAGAATAGAAACAAAGGTAAAAAAGCCCTAGGACTTTCCTAGCATGTAGGCAAACTCCCTGTACTTCAAGTAGCAGATTGTGGAGGTTCAGAGGCCATCAAGCACACGGGAGGAAGGAGGCATGGTTACCCTCGAGGGTGAGGGACAGCACAGCACCCTCCCCAGGAACACATCTACCCAGAGGAATGACAGCCATTCTTCTGGCTTGCTTGCTCACGACTCCTTTCTGTCCTCTTCCTCATACCTAAAAAACTAAGTGAAAGTCTTTAGACCAATACCTACCTACTAAAGTCTAACTGAACTTCAGAAAGAAAAACAATACCTGGTAACAGTGAGTTTGCTGTACAGACTCTTAAATTAGAGGAAGTGCTGGCCCTCATATATATCTCATTCAAATGCCTGGCAAAGTCACCTAAGTATATCTATAGTCAACATAAAACTGAAAATGAAAAGAGATTGTTCAACAGACCCAGAGGAATTTCTCATTCTGGAAGGCATGTATACTCATAAGAAAAAAATAAAATAATGTAATTTACAATATGCAATTGATTTCTCCTTTCATACTTAACCTGTTGTGGCAAAACTAATCTTGAACAATTTACACTGTATGTAAATGAGAAGAACTAAAGGAACATAATTCTGTCTTGAACCCCACCTCTCAATAAGAATGAACAAAACATTACTGAATACAAAATCCAAAGTTATAGGCAAAGCTAAAAGAAACTCCTCTCTGCCAGAACAGCTGTATCTGTATCAATGGTTTTTGTCAGGATAACAGTGTCAGTGCTATGGTATGAATTTTCTTATTTTGCTACCTCATACCAACATAATTCGTGTCAACAAAACTTTGTTGCAGCAACAAACCTAGATTGCCTCCTGTTAGGGAATGCTATGAGATGCAGGGTGTCCACACAAAGATTTCCCAGAGAAATCTCTTAGCTGAAATCTGGCAGCTTTGATTTCCCTTCAGAGCAGCAGTAACAACAGCTGGTTATACCACTTGACCAGGTGCCTATCAACAATACCACCGAGTTTGTTTGCTCCATAGAAGCAAGAGCCAAATCTCCTTTAATACACATTACTTACAGGAAAATATCGAAGAGTTAAAAGCATTAGAAACTAAGTTAGCAATCCAGCACAGTAGAGTCCAAAGTTAAATCCAACAAGCCAGCACAATTGCTTGAACACTCTGCCAAAGAGACAGACACTACTATCTGCAAAAGAAAAAGTCCAATATTTCATAGTTTGGAACGGAAATCCTCCAACTATAGCCATGAAAAATATATTTTACTATGTAGTAGAAGAAACATTGTTCCTCAGCATTTTACCAAGGCTTTTGTTAATGAAGTGTTATACCCGTAATGGATAGTGAAGGTTTGAAAAGGACACCAAACACTTCAACAATGGTGTCACAATAAACTCCCATAAGGATAAAATGAAGCTTCAAAATTTTAATTGAAAAGTAATATTTATGTGCTTTTATTAGATTTCACAAAACACCTTGAGAAAGTAGCAAAAGTCCATCTTAAGCTATTTCAGTGTTCGCATTAGTAACATGAAGAAGGTTTGGACAAGCTGTCCTGTTTGTCCAAGTAAAAATACTCCTCAGTCATGCTGAGCTTTGTTCAGAGGTGGGATTGTAAAAAATTGCTTTGGTAGCACCAGCACAACTCTGTACTTAAGTCAGTTGAGTTTTACAATTTACTGTGATAGGAATCAAACTGCAGAAACTGAGAAATTTGAGAATTACATACAAATATCCAAGAAATTCTAACTTTGGAGTGGTCTGACATGCCTGTCAAACTCCAGAAAAATAATTTAATTAGTGTTGTATTACAAGCTTCTATCAAAATACACTGTTCAGCACCAACTAAAATGCTAAAAGTATTGGCACATAATACAATATCCTGCTTCACTCAGTGGCAAAGTTCTACAGGGGCAACAACTTGAGGAAACCCTGCCTCATGATTCATACAGGATTCCTTTGCCACCAAGCTGTAGAGTGTGGTTGGTGAACACTGCAGAAGGGAAACAAACTGGTCTAGTACCCACAAAAATTCACAACTTTCTGTTCCAGATCCCATTGCTGTCACACTGTTTTACAATTTCTTGAAAAAACAAAAGAAAACTCCCCTCACATGTTCTGTTCTCTGTAGTGATACTTATGTGACCAGAAAAGCTGAGGTTCTACAGGCAGATACGCAACTCAAAGAAGAGCAGTGCTTGCTCCTGCATTCACCAAGGTGCAGCATCTTTTGCACAGAAGAGGTTCTGAAAAACAGGCTCACTGTGGACTGGCACGTTTCTCCTTTTAATGTAGAAAAGTAGAACATAATAATGTAATTTATGATTTTGCAGAAAATACAGCATAGTGTCACATAGAGCACTAAAAACAATATATATACAAAGAAATACTTGCTTGGAATATAAGGCTATATATGAAAGGCTATATATAATTTTTATATGTGCATTTTATATACATATCTAACTTCTTTCTATGTCTGTAATAAATTACATCTCTCCCCCATAATATGCAAAGCTCAAAAACTGTGTATATTAGAAAAATAATTGGAAAACACTAAATAAAGGCTTTACCATTTGAAGATAAATAATAAATTCCACTGGTTGCAGTGCATTATTTTATTCATCCATCCATCCATGTTTATACTAATTTGTTAAACACATGCAATTCTTCTGCATATATTCTGTATTTAATTACACTTGCTGTTACCTTATTAGCACTTGTGTTTTGCACTTTTTATTTGCTTTTAACAGCCACACTTAAAATACTGATTAACATTCATATTCTCTATGTATTCAAAACATGATGACAATTATATAGATATATATACACACACACAAAGTCACTGTTTAACTTATCTTCCTATTACTCTAGCATACAAAATGTGTCTTGGAACTACATTTGTATTAGTAACATCCAGATCAAAACCATCACAATCTAAAACAACATTCAATATCAATTGTCTTTGTATCGGTCTATGGAATTCAGTATATTCATGTATGAATGCTGTATCAAAAGTCCTGACCAAAAAACGAATCCACATTGCCAGCTGCTTCTTTCTGGTGTCAAGGAGCATTCTTTAATGCGACTACTCACGCTGGCAGCCCAAACTAGGAGTATCAATATGTTCCACACACAGGACTGGAAGCCAAGGGGACATGTACAACTCAGAGCTGAAGCACAGAGGTAGAACTTGCTTGTGTCACTATATTCCAATAAACTACCACATGTCAGTTGTTGAAATCTGGTCCTCTGGTAAGACCAGGACAAAGGGAAACATGAAACTTTTATTCTATTCCTGCTTGCCATTTCTTTGGCATTGAGGTCTGACACTTTACTGAGCAACAGAACAGAAATTTTGTTAATGAACACCATGAATTTCAAACTAAAGACTTCTTGCTTTGTAATGATGATTAAGTTGCAGTCTCTCTACATCTTTTCTGTTTTTAGAAAAAACTCCCCTATTCATGTTAATATTATGATCTTTTTAAACTTCTGAAAGGAGGATTACTTTGGTATTTTATTATCAGATAGCAACAATCTCTGAAACTGTGTGTCCATGCAAGGTACAAGAGGATGCATAATTTTCTCACATTTTAATGAAAACACAGCATCACTGGCACTCCCAATCATCTATGTCCCTGCAACTTAAGGAATGTAATTTATAATAATAAGGGACAACATTAACACAAGTATTTTCCAGACATCAATCAAGCTAAGCACGTAACACTTATATGTAAGACACTCCTGCTGAGAAGAGCAGCTCATATTCTAAAATGTCCTTGCACTCCCTTATACTCGTGGCCACATGACACTTTCTTTGAAAGTAGAGCAAGTTTCTGTAAATAGCTTGGTTGCATGGGTTAGGGTTGGATAAGGGATATAACTGAATTGAAAGATACATCAAGAAATAAATATTCACTAAATTAGCACTAATGAAATACTGCATTAAATACTATCTCCTGAGGTACAGACAAGAAGTATAAACTCAACTATACTAAAAGGCATGCAAAACAGAATTACACCCCTTTTGTTAATTCCATTTGATTAAGGCTGACTCTGTTCTTGCAACCACACAGAAGAGTTAAATGACAGATAATCAATGGTATAGTATCAGTTGCCACAGTAGTGGCCTAGTCAAGATGCAGAGATGCCACACTCGGTGGGATATGGAAGAATGTACATCCTGGCTGTGTGCTGCACTCCATACTTCATGTTAAAATGACAATAAAACGAAAGCAGTTGGCACTATAATTCCAGATCAACAGCTGGCATTCCAGTCCTAAATGTCAAATTCCTGTTGGGGATTTAGAGCCTTCACAGAAAAAATATACTGTTGCTTTTTACAACTATAAAGGCAGAATAGTACAAATGACCATAAATTAGAAGTGGTGAAACCCAGCTGATTAGGGTTATTGAAGGTCTCAGCAAAACTCCCTTGCCATTAGAATTAACACCAATAAAAATGACATTTTAGTCCTAAGGAAATAATACTGAGGCTATAATTTCTGTCTGCTTTTCCCCACACCTCACTTATAGGTTTTGAACTAGTTGCAGATTTAAGAGGGTCTGGTGGAATAAGAGATGTCCTAGAGGGAGCTGATTTTATATGAGCTCCCTGAGACCAGACTGCTGGCTAACAGAGAGAAATCAGTAAGCAATCCCATGGGAAAAAGGCTCTGGCTTAAATTCACACACTACTGGAGTCCAGAGATTGCATGAGAGAAACAGAACTTATGATTATTTCAAGGAAGGAGAAAAGTTTCAAATAAAACCTTACAGTCATCTATGAAATACTGATTTATAGGACTCAAGGCAAAGTAATTTCTGTAACTCAAAGATTATTTGTACTTTACAAGTATCAGAAACAAAAGAAGCCCCATCAACAGCATACTTATTAGCTGGAGATGTTAAAGCATTGTATATATTCTTTTAAGTGTTTAATGAGGTATTATTTATCTTCTATTTCAGAAGATAGCAAATACTGTAATTATATTTCTGGCAAAATACATTATATTCCAACAATAGCAAATGAAGACTATTAAACAATTTACCCTGTAGGTAAATGCTTTTAAATCCTGCATTACACAGTTTGAACTCAATGGTTTTGACTTAACAAGTCAGGTAAGGATACTGATTATTAATATATCCTACAATAATGGAGAAAAAACCAGGGGAGAGAGAAGCTGAAATTCCATCAGTAACCAGAAAGGATAAACAGGATAGTTGTGTGGTCATGGGTCACAGTCAGCTTGAGAATCATGTCAGGGAAAAACCTCAAAAAATCCACTAAAAAGCTGACTTAGCACATATATAGCAAATATTTAAGGCCTAACAATAACACAGTTTGAGGGGACAAAAAAGAAATGGTCTTTCAAACTGAAGACCTCTCTAATGAAATATTTAGTCAAACTGTTCCTGATATAATCTTTTTTTTTTTAAATCCATAATAGGTATGCTATAATTTTATAATGCATTTTAGGTTGTAATGCAGCATGAACTCAATTATCTAGTGTTTCTTCAAAAACAGCTACATCAGAAAGACTGCAGAATTATGCTGGTTTTAGTGACTCCACTGAAATCTGCTCTTCTTTTAGTCCCATACAAAACATACCAGCAATCTGGAAAATCAAGTTTACAGGTGACAAAAAAGGCATCCTGGAAACTATTAAAACAAGCAGGGTTACTTGGCATTCTGACACTGTTCAGTTGTCAGAAATGCAACTTTATGTACACATGCAAGACATCAAAGAACACACTACAGAGTAATACACTATAGAAAGCATATGTGTTGAAAAATCTACAATGACACATAACCGGGCAAAATGATAAAACTCTATGATAAGAATACTGAGTAAAGAATTACAGTATCTTACATGCAACTAACTGAAACTACTAAGCAAATAGTATTGTACTATTTCAGTACCCCAGCAAAAACTGGAAGTTTGAATGCTGAATTCTTTAATGCATGGCAACATTTTGTCTTTTAACATTTGAATGCCAAATTGAACTTCATCTTTTCCATGTTAATCAGCATTTGAGACATTTCACCTCATGATTTAGTAAACATGCCAAAACCTTCCATTAATACTGTTTCCCAAGGATCTCAGATATATCTTCGTAAGTTGGCTCCTCTTAGGCTGAAAAAAAAAAGCCCAAAAAACTGAATCCAACATGTGTACTGCCTGAGCAAAAGGAAGCCATTACTACTACCTCCTTTCATCCTATTTTTTTTCCACTGCAACTTAAGAAAGATGTTCAGCTGTGGCATGCATGTAACACACCTGTATGTATTACAGCACAATCACATTGGATACATGGCTCCACAGATATCAATCCATTCAGTTAGGTTACTGCCAGCTCTGACCTACTCCTTAATCTCTAAATAATTTTTTCCTCATTATTTCCTTTGTGCTCGGATTAGTGTTCAGACAGCTGAACAGATCAGGGAATTGACCTGGATGGAATTAACCAGATAAAAACAATCATAAAGTTAAAACGACTGTGAAATCATCCTTTAGCATTGTCCTACCTAATTTCTGACCCCCAAACTGTTTTGGTAGAAGATACAACCCAAGGTGTTTTTCTACATTAAACACTTACCTGATGAAGGAACATTTTTTGCCCTAGTTGCTGAATTTTGTTTGAAAATTCTTGGTTTTTTGGTTTTGTTTTAAGTAACCTATGTAATTTTTGGACATGACTCCATGCTTCCATTATCTCACATTAAGCAAGTAACTACACCTCTTACTGCAAACTAGATAATAGTGCAGCATGGCTTCAAAAAGAGATGTGTTGTATAGGAACAATTGATTTATTTGGAAAACACTCAAACAAGCTTTTAGGCAGAAAACACCCTCTGGGTTTAGACATCACTGTAATCTAAGTGATAAATAGAATTTACTTGCACTTGTGTAACCACCGTCATTTAGGAAAGAATAAGGAAATATTTAAGGAGTATTCGAGTGTTTGCTTTTATAACAAACTTTCATTAGCAATTTTGAATAACACACGGGTTTTATATATATATATATATTTCATTTTATAGTCAAGTTCCTACCACACAGTTACAAGCATGTTGTGCTAAACATATACTCCAGTTGTATTTAAGAACAAAGGGTAATTCAAGGGCAGTATTTTAGCTTTACAATCTTGTTTTCTGACATACTTGATCTGTAGCTCAGCTTTATTATGCAACTTCAGATAAACAAAAATAAAACCTTGCAACCTTCTCTAAGAGACATGCATTATGAGCTAAACTAAGCATTCCCACAAAATGTGCAATCTCAGAATTTAATAAATCCTGTGAATACTAAGAATTTAAAACTTATTTGTGCTACTGCATAAAAAAAGTTAAACCAGGTGCTTACAGGGTAACAGAGCCACTGAATGATAACTTCATTAACTTCCATTAAGCTAAATGACTCACAAATGGCATTTAGATCAGTAGTAAATCATCATCTAGGTCAGCAGGAAGCTCATTACAGACTGACAATCCAAGTGACAGAAACACTTTTCTACAAGTGCTATAGTAGTAATTTCCTGTGCGAAAGGCTCGCTGCTGTTCCTGCATTCCTCGGGGGACACTTCTCAGAGGATGTTACTCTTCCCCAGGAAGAGGAAGGAACCGGTTGTTATTGGATGTGTGGGCTGATAGCTGTCGGGCATTTTCTGCATGCCACAGAATCAGCTGTGAGAACTGTGAACACAGCTTAGATTTCCAGTCAAAGCAGAGGAAAACACTGCTTGAGCAGACAAGGTCAGAGCATACATGTACAGCATCTCAGGAAACTGAGAGAGAAATAATACCTGGAACTTCCATCCCTCTAGTTCCCAGAAATGTGCTGATTTGCTAAAGGAACAATATACACACATGGATCAACTTGAAAAGCATTCCTGAAACACAGTTGCCATGAGTGAGACCCTACACAAAATAAATTTTTGCCAGTTTTAAAAGGCCTGTTGTCTTATAAAATGTGTGTGTATGTGGGCATGTGTACAATTTTTTCCTGCTAGGTCCCTCTCTTAGGCTTCCTGTTCTATATTAACTCAAGCTCCCTCTATGTATTGTGACACTGCTACAGGATGGCTCATCAGTAGCTAGTCCACGCCTATTCCAGGATCCATTCACATCCCCCTGGCTTTTTCTTAAGTCACAGCAGTAATATGTTTGCTTATTCCAACTGCTTGTTTCCAAACTTCATTAAAAAACCAAGCCACCAATTATTTGATTCTAAAATTATTAGGGAGAAGGAACAGTGACAGACAAATAAACAGTACAATCTCATAAAGTATATTTCCTCAGGAAAGTAGGCTAAAAATAGTACAGGAAATAATATATTCTTGCACCCTCTTGTGCAAATTCAGAAGTCAGTCTCTGATAAAATCCTGACTTTCTCTCCAGCTCCAGTTCACTCAGAGAATATAATGAAGCCTATTAAGGAACATCAGGACACGTATTATTACTTAATTATGTAGAGGCACAACATATTTCCTGTACTCTCCTTGTAAACCGGCAGTTACATGCTGTGTTAGAATAGCATCACAGCAAAATGCAAGGGCCATTTGGATCATATTCCTCTTTTATTACATGCACTGAGTTCACCTTCAAGTATTGGATCTTAAAGCTTAATTTGATGCTAGTATTAATCCTAAAAGCAGTATGCTTTGATAAGTACACCAATCTTTTTAAACGTGCCTAGACCTCTACAGCAGCTCAAAATGCAAGTTTAGAAATTGACTGTTCATTATGTGAAACACTTAATCTTTTCATCACTTGTGACAGAAGATGAGTAATTTTGTTCATATATACCATACATTCTTTAGAAGGCTTTTAGCTGGGCAAATAAAAAAGCTGTCTCTACTGCTCCATGGTTTTTCCAGATGGATTAGGGGTAGCCCTGGGGGGAATGGGAGACACTTCTTCCCTGAGAGCAGCTGAACATGTTTAGCTGCGGAGTTGTGGGGAGAAGGCAGCAAATGCTCTTGCACCAGCCCCACACACTGTACCTGCACAGCATGCAAAGAGTAGAAACATCTGTCTAGAGCGTACTATAAGCCAAGATGACACTAAAAATTGCCTGTCTAAAAGCAAGATTGAACAGAGAGAAGGATTCATTCCCAGAGACACAAAAGCACAATTCTTATTTTTATTCCGTTGCACTGAACACTTCAGACTTCCTCCATTTACAGTATTTATTCTATGCTTGTATAAGACTTAGCATGATAGATTCAGAGCCTGTTTGAGAGTTTTTGGTATGCTCATTGATATAAAAGGTGCAGATGGTTTTACCTCAAAACTTTGGAGACACAGAATCTCTTCACACCATTGCCTAATTTAATTCTGTGTTTGTCACTGGGAGTTCAGGGAGTTGACAGTTCAAATAAGCGTTTACTGGTAATCAGAAGAATGGCAGTATATGACAAAAATTCATAGCTATTCAGCGAGTGGCCTTCCTTACTTCTCTGTCTGGGAGCAGAGAAGGTAAGGTGATGGAAGAGGGTGGGAACTGTCAATTCTTATCAAAGCCCTTTTACTGGTGGGATCACTCCTCAGTGGAGAGCTCAGTCCAACTGGCAACTGAGTTTTGGACAAGGAACACAAGTACGGCAGTGATTCCAGTCTTTCTTTCAAAGGGAATACTGCTGGAACTCTTCTTTGGTAGAGAAAAACATGTGCATATCATGCAATGATCAGAGTTTAAGTGAAAGGTTAAACATCTGAGGATATTTAGGAAAGTTCATATCCATGAGCTACAGAAAGCTGTTGTGCTTTCAAATGAGCTATAACAAACAGTAAAGGGAACTTCACTGCACAATGAAGTGCCATATGAGTCTTGTTCTACCAGCTGTTCCCTTCTGAATTGGACTTAGGCCCCAGAGGAGGATGATCTATATATAAAATTGCCATTATTTCCTTTCTTCCTTTTACCTTCCCCTTAACCTCACTGAAGACAGTTGGTGTTTATTTCCACATAAGGCTGAAGCCAGGAAGGGATATAAATAATAATAAATTTGAAGTTGCATGGTAAGGAAAATATGAAGTGTTTTAAAAATTAGTTTTTAAGATATAATTTCTATTGTCATCCTCTCCTACTGGATTCTGGAGTTGTGTTAAGCCATGCAAGGAAGAGACATTACTCCAAGATCTTTTCAAAGTAAGTTTCCATGAGGAAGAACACTTGACTAAGCCTTCATGTATGCAAAAATAGAAGAATAGATGAAAATTTTTCATTCATAATTGCTGTCTTTCCAAATACATGGGGTATTTTTTGCTTTTGGGGCTTGGGCTTCTTTTTTGTATTCAAAACAAAGGCAGAAAAAAGAGTGTCAAAAATACCTAAACCCTGAAATACAAACTGCGAAAGCAATGTGCACAGAACAAATTGAGAGTACAGATACTTCTACTTCTTACCTCAAGACATCTAACAAATGCAGTACAGACAAACTTTCTATTTTAAAACTTAGTATGTTCTTTTTGCTCCAAACAGAAACAATCCTTATCTTTCCTCACTCAGTAATTAACCCAGTCTTAACTTTGTAGAAGTTTTACCATAAACGAACAATAAGAATGTCTTGTTTTTAGTGTTAAATGGCACTGGAAGAGAAAGAACAGCAAACATCTCCCAGCCAGTGCAGACATTCTGACTTCCAGATTACAGTACATTGCTTTGCTTCCTCCAAATCCTGTTTACATGAGCAAGGTCAGGGGATGAAACATTAGAGAGCCTCTACAGTGATTTCCTGCTGCTGTCAGGAAAAACTACAGAGACACCATCAACTTTCCCTTGTTTCCAAGAGCTTATCAGAGGCCGGAGGCTACCAATGTATCACCTTACAGAATTGAAAAGACCCAACCTCCCTCATGACTAAAACTAAAATGGAGGATGAAACAGAAGTAAGCAGGCCCAAAGAAATAAAACTTCCAATTTTTCCTTTTCAGTAGTTCAGAAAACAAAGGCAATGTTATGCTGCTTGACACATGGAGAAGAAGGGGTAGGAGAGAGGCAGCAATGCTTTCAGAGTCTTCAATGAGATAGAAAGGAGAAAGAAACAGCATTCCCAGCCGCCAAATTTGACCCCAATTTAGTGAATATTTTCAGAGTGCAAAAGGCTAGAACACACCTAATTTCTAATAACTGCAACATATGAGTACTTTTATCACTGGAAAAGTCAGGACATTACACAAGTACCAGTTTGTTATGCATGCACAGCTAATTTTTACAGTGCTTTCAATAATACACAGGAGAACTGAATAAATGAATCATCAAATCCAAAGCTATTTCCTAACCATAATAATACACAGGAGTTCTTAATGGTTTTGTAATTGTAGTCCAAAAGAAAGCAACTCCATACTGAAGATTACACTGGAATTTTTCCATTGACACAACAATCACACTCCCTTCTCTGAGTTTATAGAAGAAGTTGCATCAGTATGAACCTCAGATGAAAAAAGGATTTTTCACCATGTTCAAAACAAACTGGCCTTAGTACTAAGCTAGAACAGAAGCTGAAAATATAAGGTGTTTACAATTCAAGCAGTTTAATAATTGAAGTGTTTTCAGCAAAATCACTATAAGAACATTCATATCTGCAGATCTTACTAAGGTAAGATAAATTAAAAATAAAAAAAAAAAATCAAAAAAACAGGAAAGCAGGAATTTTCAAGTCTGGAAGCTGTGATGGATTGTTGGTAAAGACAAGATAAAGCAAGACATTAAAATTCCTTGAAAAGAGGAGGAGGAGTGGGAAGAAGAGATAATACTAGTATTTTCATAGCTACCACTCAAAATAAATGAGCTGCTCAGAAAATACCTAAACATGTATTTTAAATTCACAGTAAAGAATGAAGAGAATATTTAAATTTTTAAATATTTGTTTTTAAAATCTTCTCTAAGCAGACTGTTGTCAAGAACAGATGATGGTGATACTTTGCTGCACCTTAATTATCTGGAGTAGTGTGTCCTATTTTGGGTTTCTTGGTCCCAGATAGACACGGACATCCAGGAGCCAAGTCCAGTTGAGAGTGAACAAGATGACAAAGGGGCTGGAACATGTGATATACAAGAAAAGGAAGAGACCCAGATTTGCTCAGCCTCAAGGAAGAAAAGATACCTGAAGATCTTGCTGCCATCTCAGGTATCTAATGGGTAGATAGAAAGAAGACAGACACACACATATTAGAGGACCACTGTGAATTGAAGGCAACAGACATGTTGGAACATAGGATATTCTAGCTACATATTATGAAAAAAAGGTTTTTTTTTTTCAATCAAACACTAGAGTAAGCTGCCCAGAAAGGTGGTGGAATCTCTACTCTTACACATCATTAACAAATGAACTGGGCAAGGCTTTTAAGAACCTGACCCAAGTTGGCTTTGCTTTAAGGGGAAGGTTAGATGAAATTACTCCAGATATATCTCTCAACATATACTACTCTATCATTTTCTTTAACAAATCTTCACAGAAGGAAGGAAAAGGAAACACCTTTTTGCTCTGCCACAAATCATCTTAGGGGTAGTAATAATGTATTTCCCATAAAGAAGTAGGACAGGACACAATTCCAGCTGAAGAAAAGATTCTCAATAACAAGAGCACTTTTTCCTATTCTCCTTTCTCTTGGACTGGATTGAGACCTACAGATGTTTTTGACCACTTACTGTCAGGAATCTTGGTAGATATTCAACAATACATTACAAGGGTTTGCATAGACATCCAGTCTTCCTAAAGACATTCCAGGGAGTGTTATGGAACTTGACAGAGATCCCGCAAAAGCTTCAATGCTATTACTCATCCCAGAGAAAGGCTGTATTTAAAGACTTGCATTTTCTCAAATCACTATCTCAAGTACCTCTCTCCTTCAGTAGAAAAATTAAATATCTTGATTAGCTACTTCCAGTGGTCTAAGGACTTGCCAATATGCTTTGTAAATAACCCTTAAGATCCTGCTGTGTTACGTGCATGATAAATACATTGAACAAGAATGCGTAGATACCTAAGTGCAGAGTGCATTTTTCTCTGTACATATCAGAAGGGCAGAAGAACTCCTTAAGGCAGAACAAAACACTTCAAAAAGAATAAGTAGGTATAGACAGGACATGTGTAAATTAATCTGACGATCTGATCAAAAATTTTTGTAATTTTAACAGCATTCTTTCAGTAGAAGTAGGGCTAAAACTCCATAAACAGTTTTAAAATGGGTCTTGATGTGTTTGTAGGAAAAAGAAAACTGCACAGTGATAATGTCTGCGATAAGCAGTAGAAAAAGAGCAGCCTATTGGGGCTGGAATCAGGGATAGATATGAGGTAGGATGATGAATTAGACTAGAGGTTGGCAACCTCAAGTTGGAGAAGGAATAAGAAAAAAAAAAACATACAAATAATGCACAAAAGCAGTATCATTCAATTGAGGACAAACTGTATCAAGAGGAAATCTGTCAGTGAAGGTGTGATGGGAATAAAGCCAGCATCTGCCCTTCCCCCCTTGTTTCTTATGAAGAACACATCAAGCTTTCATTAGACAGAGTCTCCATACATTAGGGAAACTGAGACAGCTTCAGATGAAAAGGTCCAAGTCATTGAGATCTGGAACCCTCTAGAAACAAGACACAGAGTCTAGGTGGCTGGCCTGATTAAGAAACAGGTAATAATAATAATTCCACAAATGACAGAAGCTGGTAATACAACAGAGAGACACTGGACAGGAAGATGATACTAAAAGATGAGCTGACATTAGAAAGCAGGGAGGACCAGATAGGTTGGCAAAGTTGGAGAAAGTGTTATTTACTATGAGAGAGGAAGGATATTAGTGGCAAAGAAAACATGCAAATGATTCCTGAATCTGTGTGAAGAGCGGTGTGTTGAATAGCACAGCTGCCCTTAAGCTACAGTCCAAGTAACAAGGGTATAGAAATGTTTTTAGATGGAAAAAGATGTAGATGGTGAATGCTGAAATGCAGAAAGGTGAGAATCAATGATAAATGGCAGATTAAGATACTGGGGAAAAAGAAAAAGGTGACAATTACTGATTACTGACACAGTCAAAAAGCATAAATTCTGAAGCAGCATTTTTATAATGAAGATTGTAAAGCCAGACAGACAGCAGTCATGGGTCAATGTATTCCTACAAGTTTTCACATAAAGTTTTATAAGCTACTTTCACATCAAAATTATTAATGGAGACTAAGTGATTTGTAGGTATGTAAAAAAGAATTACAGTGCAACCATACATTTGAACTCTGGGATGAGCAGTAATGAACACAGAGTACTTAAAAGTGATAGGATGTCAGTAAATTATATCTACCACAATCCATTGTCTGTGAAGCCTACTAAACAGATGTCTAAGTCTACAAAGAACCGTATTTCCATTATGAAAATATGACAACTGATAAATCTTAAAATAGCATTATCACCTCTCAAATACAAGTTATTATATGATTATTTGATTTGAAATAAAGGTTGCTCATCAACCTGTGTATCATGATCTTCAATAAATGATCTTAAAGAATTTCATATAGTACCTTCACAACATAGCTTTCATAAAGCATTCATGACAAAATAGAACAGCAGAAACCACACCAGCTGCCTTTTTTTAAGTATTAACCCTTCAACCACACAAACTTTTTACTGTAATTAAAACTATTCAAGATACAATTTGTGCCTTCACAGGAACAGATTCAGAGCTAAAAGAAAAATTCTCATTTTAACCTAATTCTAGAACAGCATGTCTTTTAGATTTCATACCAGGAGAGCATATTTCTCCTCCTACGAAACTACCGCTAAAACATTTACTTCCTCTCCTCCCACATGCCATACCAATGTCATATGTAAACCTAATGCTAGAAGACTCTAATCATATCATTCGGTCTTAAAATGTATTACTTTTTTCCTTCTAGAGAACTGTTAAATGCCTTAAAAGGAGAAAAATTTAAACACCACTTTAAGGATTGTATCAGTGAGACAATGATTCTTTAGGTTTCCCATTATTTGCAGATAAAGACAGAGTTACAAAGTGTTTGAGAATAAGCCACAATTTTTAACAATAATATTTAGATGTAATTAGCATGGGCTTAGAAATAGAATTTCTGCTAGTACAGTGGTAAAATTACAGGTATAAAATGAAAGTTTTGCTATTACACCATCTTCTGGTTAGACTTGGGAACTGTGATGGAAAGTTTAAGCTGAGAATTTAGGATATTCAGCTCTGAGCACTTGACAATTGTTAAAAATCCACTTCATTCATATGGACAGTAAAAGTACATTTCTGTAACATGCTACCTATATCCCACCCTTCTTTGTTCTTTTTTTTTTTAAAGCAACTTACAGGAGTACTGATAGGTGAAGACGGTCTAATCTCTATGAAAACTGGGTCAGGTGTTTGTATATCAGGCAGATCGAAGGTAGCATTGACCTGTTGAAAATGAATTATAATATTATTTCAGCACCAACAGAGAAAGGGAAATAATACTGAAATAAAAAGTGAAGACACACATAGCAGCCCAGATCAATCAGATGCCAACCCCCGTTCAAGTTCTGCAAGTCATCTACCACTGACAGACTGTTGATATGCTTACTACTTCTGTACCAACTCTGATTGCCAAAATAACTTGAAAAGCACTTTGGTGGAAAACAGACAGGATGTAGCACTGAAATCTGTGATAAATTAACAGACCAAACACAAATGCCATTGCTCCTGAAGACACAGGAAAACTGCTTTATACTGGGACAATGTCAGACGCTGATTGATCAGATATGTCATCACACTATCTCCAATTTTACTCTTAATATCACAATTATTACTTGCTTATTTTTGGCTACAGGAGTTGATCTGTAACTTTAGCAATGTTTTGCTAATGTCCTTTCCTGAAAGTGAAGCATTAAGAAAGTGTCAGAGAATATGAAGTTTGAGAAAGCTGCTGCTTTTATCTTACAGTTTCACATAAGGATCAGAATAAACTCCCTATAAGTCTGAGTGTATGTTTCCCTACCACTATATTATCTAGGTGTGTCACAGCCTAAGAGGTTTGCCCTCTCAGCATGATGCATGGAAGTACTATTCTTATTTTATGAACTGGCAACATTTGCAAAAAGACTAGATGGCTTTCAAATCACCAAGAATTCTGATATAATAAATAGAAATGAACTTTCCTCTTTCCAACTTTTTATCAGTAATCCAGAGACAGTATTAATTCCAACCACCTTATTGAAAGTGGAATAAAAATAAACAGAACCCCCAAAACTAACACTTGTCTATCGACAGGGTTTAGTTGCTGAAAGTTTCTTAGATACAAGGGTCATCTTTTGACTTTTCAAGAGGAAGATCCTACTACTTCACCTGAAGACTGTCAAAATTCTGACTCAGACAGAGCTGCTCACTCAGCAACTTCTTCAGTGTTATTTCCACAAGGAAAAATCCCTGATGCTAGGGTCCACATATTGGTATAAAGACCTTTATGTCAGAGGTGTGTTTGTTAAGTAGCTAGAATACAATCTTAAATGTGGAACTAGTAGCCAGAGAAGGAGGGCAATAGCATGTTGTACTGCCTGAAGACTTTTCATTCCATTTATTTAGATTTCCATAACTTACATGCAGAAATTTAGGTTAAAATTTATAGAAGCAAGATCTTCCTCAGTAAATACAAGTGGGAGAAGATGAACAAGGTTTACTAGTAAAGAAACATTTAAAAACAGATATTACCTGATTATTCAAAGTGAAAACAATTCTCACACTTTGAAGCACTTACAAATCAGAGATGACAAACCTTCCTTAATGGGTCAAGACCTTAGTACTGTTTTTAAGCTTATTTATTTCTCTGACTAGCAGTGTTTAGCTCTTTCTTTTATTCAGTTTCAGCAAGCCATTCTTCATCTAGGATGCATCAATCAAGAATGCGCAGGGACTTGGGGACAATCAAGGAAAACCATTCTGCTACATGGTCATCACAGCTGAACACTTAAAATTCTCCCTCATTTGTAGATATTAGATCAAGTCTTACTTTCTTCCACCTTTGCCAAATAGACTTGGAGGAAAGAAAGAGAGAAAGAAGAACCAAAGCCATGTAACACGGTCTATGTAATAACCTTCTATTTAGCTGAAAATGCTACCATTTTAACTGGACTTCTTCAGCATCTTCTCTGCAGAAATGTGACTAATCAAAATCTCCTCTGAATACAGTATTGCTTACCACTTTTTCAACTGTTAAGGTGAGGAAGAAAGCAACTTTAAATTTTACTGTTTCACCTCTATACATACCATGTGTATTGAGATTAAACAGGCAACTGTCCCAAAGCGCTTACATTTGTTCACTGCCCAGCATAACCAGGGTCAGTTGCTTCTGACATTTTCAGCCCTACAACAAATATAATTAAAGCATTATCCAAGTGCCAATCATACTATGGGCAGGTAAGACTAAAATAATTCTGACATGCATCATTTGGGCACTGAAGAGAGGAGAAAGCATCTGCAGGATTCTGCAGAAGAGTGGCAGTAGGTGCCTACTACCTATCAAGACTCTAACATGGAAGAATTACTGTAGTATTATTAACTCAAAGAAGATGTTTCAAGAGCTATTAGTAATATTTCTTTGTTATATATGTCAGAGATATGGAAGAAAGAGTTAAATTCTTGATACAGGTTGGTAAATAAATACATGGAATTAAGTTAAAATGTGCTCTTTTTGTGGAAGTGTCACATCCTGGAGCTAGAATGGAAGTTCCTCTGCATATACATCTGCTTATTGCTTCATCAGACTTAAGGGGAGGATGAGGAACACTGTAAACACTGACTAGGGGTGCAGGAAGTGTCATAAGCCATATTAAAAATATAAAATTATTAAGAAACTAGACAAAAATAACATCTAAAAAGTGTCTAAGGAAATTAGCACAAAAATACAAAGGCTGTATCTAAGTCCTTCTTAGACTATTAGTGTTTACTATCGCACTAAAAATGAATGAGATAATGGAATTAAGTTAAATGTAAAAGTTTCAAATTACTTGACAGTTCCTGGCAAGGTGATGCAGTTAGCTGTAAAATAATCTTAGCAAGGGAAGTCTTAAAGGTATGTCTTTGAAAAGACTTAACTTTAAGAAACAAAACAGAAAAACCAGAACACTAAAAAGCAAGGTAGAGAGTACTGTCATGCATTAAAGGTTTTCAAAAGCACTCTTTCAAAGCCTTGCTTTACTTACCTGGTAAACTGATACATAAGTATTTTCATTATCATAGTCTAATATGATAACACAATTATCACATTTTGATCCATAGTACAGTAAAACATATTTGAAGGGAAGGTTTCTACAGAACCTTTCATGAATTAGAAAAATAAAGTTAATAAAATTAAAAGAGGAACTTTTAAATGACCCACACAAAGCATTTCCTAGGAAAGTGATGTAGCTACTTGTGAAATAGTCTCTCCAAACACAGCAAGAGAAAATTAGCTTTCAATTTGATTAAACACTGTTCTTTGTTCTAGACTGGGGCCCTCAAGCCAAGCAAGCCATATATTCTTTTTTCTACTGCCACCTAGTGCATATTTGAATTTCCTTCATCTAAGAAAATATTCACAACTGAAATTACACTGAAAATTTTAATATTAAATTAAATCAAGAGAAGCTATTTGTCCACAAGATATAAACTCTATGCACCTTAATATGTTCAAACCTCAAAGCTATGTTTTGAAAGAAACTTATTTCTAATCTTCCACTTATTTGACAGAAGTCTCTAGTGTATGAAAGGTCAATTATATACAAATATGGTAAATTCAGAAATACAACTCTCACCAAGTGGAGTGCATTTTTTAGTATATTTCACTAAAATTGCTTAACTGATTAAACATACTGTTTTCAAATAACTCCACAAGGTTCTTATGTCAAAGAGAGACAACAACTGGGATTTATCTCAGCTAAATTTAGACCTACTGCTAGACACCTGTACTTGAGCTGGTAATCACCCAAGATCTCCTCTATGGTCAACAGAAAAGAGTAGAGAACAAATAATTTACTTGCATTTCCAAGTTGTCTGAAAAAGTGCAATGATTATAAGCATTAAATCTCTACTTAATTGAACATTCAAGAATTACATTGATCAGCGTAGTTGGAGAACAGTTGTAAAGATTTATAAGTAAAGAACATGAAATTCAACACTGTTAAAATTCAGGCTACTGCTTGGTCAGAGCAGGAGACACAACTAATGATTTTCTTGTAGAAATTAATTATGTCTCAAAAATAGGTAGGTAGAGAGAAAAAAAATAGGGAAGGTATCTGAAATATTACTGGTTTTGACGTATAGCTCTGAAGAGCGAATAAGAAAAAGTTATCAGAAAAGGGAAAATACACTCAAGCTCCTTCTTTCTGTCCCTATCCTGAAGGCAAAACACACGTGATACCTGCAATTCTTAATGCCCTTGTACAAGCTGCTTTATTCAAAACAGCATTTCCAATAGGTGATGTGTGAAAACACTGCAACAGTATCTCTGATCCCAGCTGAATAAATTCTAAGCCAGCTCGATTTTTGTGTATACTATTTCCCCAGAATCTGGTTCTGGAACTGCAGGGACTTTGCCACACTGAGACAAGCAGGGATAGAGAAGAAATAGCTAACCAAAAGCAGTTAAAAAAAAAAAAAAAAGGGAGAGGCGTGAAACATTAGGAATGTTAAAAAGTAGGGAGTCAATTATTTTCCTCTCGAGCTCTGCCTGTACATCTGTTGAACTTTTTGTGTTTTATCACCTTTAATTTTATCCTAAAATAAATTCCTGTTACAGAGTGACTAAACTTAAACAACACATCTCAAGTATTTAGATGGCATTGTAGTTGTTTGTAGCAAATCTTAAGCAGTCATGGATACTTTTAAAAATCCTGTGTCTGAACTGCCTCCCCTGCGTGCCTGCAACTCTTGCATCTGTTACCAAGTCTCTTAGAGTAGCGTTACTTCTGTTAAACGCCGTTCACAGAGAAATATGAAGAGAAAGAAAGAAAATACCAAGAAAGGAAGCAGTTCTGCATGTTAGCTGAGATGTAGATGAGAGATGAGGAAAAAATTGTCATTACAACTGTTGTGGTGTAGTGGAATAAATCACACAGAGATCAGGGAATCTCCATCCCTCTTCAAGGAGCCCTAAGCAGACACAGCTGACCTGCTGTACCACTGACAAGAACAGATGCCTCCAGAAGCTCCCTCTGACATGTGTGTGATTCTATTCCTTCTTTCCCTTATATACTAGAAACATGATGAGCCTTTGAAAGATGAGGGTGGGATCGAAGTGAAAGTGCCAAACACTAGAATTCTATTGCTTCTGGCACAGAAAGAGGTTGGCATGTTAAAAAAATAAAATGTTTTCACTAAAGGACAAAAATACTTTTCTTCTTTTCCTCCTTCTCCAGAGTACATCATAGCACAGTGGATCTAGACATTATGCTTTTTACCAGTTAGAAGAGGAAATACTTAAGAGGATGGAACACTGAAAAATTTAAAGCGCAGTTAGTGCTAACTAATAGTGCATGCTAACCTAAAGCATGCTACTGCTGGTAGTAACCTGATACTAGTTTTGTCTGGATAAATTATGTTTTCGTCCAGTTGGTGAGGTCTATCCTTCCTCATCACAAAAAAAATCCCATAATATTTATTGAGACAGACAGAGGGGGAATAAAAAAGTGGAAAATACATAAGGTGAAGTTATCAATTTTTGTCGTTCCATAATTCTATCTTAATTATATTACTACATTAATTCTCAAAATTAGCTGCAAAAGAGATCCTAATCACCATTACTATATTATTTAGTTTGCAAATATAAAAACATAGTACATTACAGTAATATGAGTTTTGTTGAAACTATCAGACACTGTTTAGTCTCAGAGAATTTAACTGATGTTTACTTGAGAGAAAGATGCTCTAGTGACAATGTGATGTTAACAGAAAACTAAATACAGCAACTCTCTTCTTAAAATCCTGAAATCAAGCCAGAAAATACACCACAAATCACCCTAAACTTGCTAAGACCAAGCCATAGAGCCCCTTCCCTACTATAGAGCAGCTACAGGAGTCTATAAGCTGCTACAAATGCTGCAGCCATGAATAAATGCAGACATTAGGCTAAGTGAAATCTGTAAAAGCTAACTAATAAATAATTTCTTGACATTCAACTATTGAATTTCCTTGATGAGCCCTTTCAGTATTGATAATGAGGTGCTTCCTAGCCTTAGTTTAACTTTAGCCTGAACTCATGAATGCTTTTCCAGAGCTTCTCAATTACCCAGGAGCAGGAAAGAAAAAAATTCTGAAAAATTGCTTTAGAGTGTATTCACATCTTTGCCAAGCATGTAAGCAGCAGAGAGGTCTGGAAATGCTGACCTGAAAAGAAAGCAATAGAACCCTGCAGCTATAAGCTACTGTGTTTGTTTAGAACATGATACAACTGGGTGCAATTTGAATGGTCTTGAAACAAAATGTTGCTGCAGCAAGCATGCCTTAAATCTGCTGGCAAATGCTGTGATTGAGTTTGTTCTGACACTGACCACCTATACTGAAGGCTGGTAGCAGTAAACTTAACTTCATTCATTTACCTTACAATGAATATGAAGGTCCAGCACGGAAGTTTGCTTATGAACCTCGTCATACATGCAGTCATCCTGTTCTGACCAAAATGCTAAGCATTAGAAAGCATCACATCCAACCTGACAAGTATTTTGATTAGCGTTCTAAAGCTCATTGAAGATTCAGATGCCTTCTGTAACACTTGGAGTGTTATTTTGAAAACTAGATTATCACCTATGTTTTATTTGAATCAGATGTAGAGTACAGACATACAAGAAGCATGAAAGTAATTTCAGCATAAACCTGCCAGCACCAGCTTCCCTAGTAAACCTAATGCACATTCATAAATCATGGTTGCTTCCAAAGTATTATACATAACAATAAAAAGCTCTCTGGAGTACATAAAACATAATTAACTATAAATGCCTGACAGTGTTTACAGAAGCTTCTTGTTTCCTATATTAGACAACTTATTGCACTCACCTCAACTGACTGAAATATTTCATCATGGCGATTAGGTGACCTCGGGTACATATCAAGAAGATGAGGAGGATCATCAATATGTGTTCTTCTAAAATTGTGTTTGAGAACTTCTTTATAATCCAAAGAATCAAAGTTGGTTTGCCATAGTAATACCTGCAAGAAACCCTCATATCAGTAACTACTTGAAGGCTATTCAGTGCTCAAAACACAACTATTCAGTAAAGTCTGTTATTACCAATAGATCACTGCATCATGAGACTGCAGTGATCTTTTAGTCTGATCTCTCTCCTGCAACATAGGCACTTCCCCAGAGTATCCTGTACTTCAAATCTAAAAGATGTGTTTCAATTGATTAAAAAAATAACCTCTAAAATGTGTCTGTAATCATAAAGCAAACTCATGTCCCACTGAACTGTCCCAAGTTACTTTTCTGCCAGAGTCAGCTTTCAAGGGGTCATATACTGTTAAATTTCTGCCCCCTATAAAGGCTCGCAGGACTAACAAGAAAGGTTGAAGGAATAAGTGAAATGAGAGAGTTCCACAGAACTCTAAAACACCTGGTTTAAATATTTTAGCAACAGAAATCTCTTTTCTGAATCTTGTCCAATTACATTCTAGGTAGAAACAATATATAACAGTCACACAATGGCCAAATGCAGAAGGTCATAGAATGTAGAAGTAGTCCAAAGGTGTTCCACCCCATCTTATGAATATTCTGGGAAATGAAATCATAACACACAATGTTGCTCTCTCATGTCACAAAATAATTGCATATTTAAGTAAATTAATTAAGTTCATATGACTTGTGAACTCTTTCATACTTTAAGTACTAAGGGAGGAAAGAAAAAAGAAAGTTGAGACCATTAGTTACCAAAAGTCCAATATTGATATGTACAGCTGCTAGCTAAATTAAAGAAAACAAAGTTGGAACCATAATCTGACTTGAAGTTACTTCCCTGTCCAGCCAGTATTTTTCACATTTTTCAGGTATTAATAAACTCTACATAAGCAGCACAAACATTTGTTCACAAACTTCAAGCACACTAAATCATATTTTTAATCTATTCCTGAGTAACTGCATTGCTACAAGTTCATTTCAGGTTCAACACCTTTCATGAGTCTCTTGAGTCAAAGACCCTGAATATGCACTGGGACACACAGTGCACCAATAAAGATGAACCCAGACTAACTCAGACATTAGGAGCAGTGAGAGACAGATGCACAGATCTCAGTTAAACTACATAAACCATCCTCAGAACCTGGCACTTGCAGGACTGTTAGGTGTTAGATTAGTTTGTTCACAGCAGCTCCTGCTTTCTCTCCTTCCTCAGCTGTGTAGGTTCTACTATGTCCATCATTCAGTCCAGAATAAAGTTACCTACATTTTTTTTGGTAGTTTCCCCTCATTTTTTTAGGCTATTTTCTGCTGGTCTAGTAATCTGAAGTATTTCAGCACCGAGTGTAAACAATGATATAGGCAGGAGGCAGCTCACCTTTATCATTGGTGAGCTTTTGAGCTGCTCAAGCTCTAAATATGTTTAATTTTGTTCTAAAGTGAAAGGCCATGTCCCTGAAGCTTCATCATTACAGAAAAAAAAAAAAATGAGTAAGAGTAAAACCAGCATGGAAACATCCATATATGCCTTGAGTACCTCAACTTCAATGCAAGAGTAAATTCACATCACATTGAGGCCTTCATCAGACACAATGAGTTGTCTCTTCTATATAGTACCTGAATTAACAGCACAGGCTTCTACTTTCCAAAGGAATAGGTATAACTTTGCTCTTTCACATAAAAGGTCTTATGTTTTCCATGGCAACAGGTTAATGAAACAAATTGCCGTGCACACACATAGCCAAAAGTGTGAGGAACATGAACTTCAGAACACTACACCTTGAGACTTTTTTGTTTGAGGAAAGAAGCAAACAGAAACAAAAGTATCCAGTGTTTGTTTCAAATATTTAATGTGCTTCCAAGCAATGCTGTCAGCTGGTTCTGCACCAACCAGAAACTTGAAACAAGAAGCAGAGATACTGGTTTTCCTTCTTTGATGGATCTGTTGTTTGAAAACATCATAGTCTTGAAACAATATGTGTATAAAGGAAGCAGTCTTCGGTAAACTTAGAATGCATCAGCTGGCTCCAACTCATGCTGTGAACAGAAAATATATTTTGGATACTGCATGAGGGATAGAAGATGATACTTTTATGGGTAGCCTCTGCTCATAAGCATGATGTTGCCGATCTGCCAGCGGAACTTTTCCAACAAATACACCCTACAATTACAGGAAACCAACAATCACAGTGAGTGGAGAAGTCCCACAACTATCCTCCCAGCACACCTAGAAGGCTGTGGATGTGTCAGCAAAACAGGATGTTTGAGAAGTACATGTGTGTATATACCAACAGAAAACTGACACTACAGAATAAAGTTCTTATGCTTGCTACAGATAAAGATATACTCCTAGGTAGTTACACAACAGTGGTTAGCATGGCACATTTTAAAGCTTAGAAAAGCGAAGGTTCCAGCAAAATAAGTACTTCTCTCCCACCAAAACTTTCATAAAACTAAGGGAAAAATTTCAACAAGCACAGGAAGGCCTGTTTTTAAGGTAATTTAAATAGTTATTAGACCTGCTATCACTACTTCTTAAATTCAACATTTAACTAAGAAAGTGCTTCCTGATGAGACTGGATATTCCCTCTCATGTATTCATCATGAACCCACTATATCAAACTGCTGAGAAACATGACATAGATTTTTATCTACTTTCTCCATGATCTCATGCCCCGGCAGCTGTACAACAGGGAATCAGGGCACGAAAAAGGCAACGACATGACTGCAGTGAACACACATGTCATTCAGGGGACCCAAATTCAAAGGAACTTTGAAGTAAGACAGGCATTCCCAGGGTGTGTTGGCATTCAGTTGGGAGGCTCTGTGAGACTTAATACAGTACAGCAGGTCCTTGCCTTCATCAGAGCTTCTCAGATTAATCTGTTGTGTGACCTAGTTAATGCATGCACCTCAGCTCCTCTCAAGTTAATATACCAACAGTCATAAAATTCAAAGTACTCATAGAAGGTAAGGTCAACAATTCAGAATTACTTAGGACCTAAAGGTGCATTTTGGAACTTAAAATCTTATTTAAAAATTTAAAGGGAAAATAAAAGATCATACTAGTGGGGCAAGAAATAATTATCCTTTCTCCATTCTTGGTTGGTTTTTGTGTTTTTTTCCCTGCTTGTAAAATTAATATTGGATATTTGATAACATTTTCACTTTTCCAATAACTTCAAGTCTTGGCAGGGCTTCTTACTTAAGACTTTGTGATAGAAAGTAATTTTTTTATTTTTTTCATTCTTTCCCAAGATTATCTCTGCTACTAGCTGAAATTTATTTCAAACTCCACAAAACAGAATATAACCATGAATTATGGTAAACTCAAAAGATCCTAATTTCTATCGCATAGATTTTGTATCTACATTGAGCTTTTAGCTTTTTGTAACAGGAAACAATGAAAACAACAACTAATATTAAGGAATATTTCAGACCAAAAATTTAAACCTTGTGCTACCAAAGTTCTTTCTTTTTGTAAAATTTTAAGACCTGATAGAGATGATTTCAAGTTTGACAGTATTTTTTCTTAATTATGAGACTTATTATGCAGGCGGAGATTAATTATAAGACTTACTGTTTAATCTTTTTTTTAAATGCTCAAATGACTCTTCCCTTTATAAAATCCAGTACTTTACTATTTCACCGAAGTAAATTAGTAAAGGTAGCACAAGAATTTTTTCCCAATTCTAGCCAAAGTTTTCCCAGTAATACAACTTAATTCCTACAATTATAGAGTAGGGACTTCAAAAGAAGCAAGAAGCTAACAAAGCGGCTAAGCCTTAATACTAATTGCTACACAACTACTTCAGCAGCACTGAATTGCAACACTTTAAATATTTTAAGTTATAAACCATTCCTTCATGTTAATATGTAGAATAGAATTGGCTAGTATTGTGGTCTTCTCCTTATCACAACATCCACTGGAAAGTCTATATAACACACTAGTAGACAGAATGCATGTGAGCACATGAGTAATGACCATGCTACTGTGACATATTATATTTAATGCCCATCCACTGTAACAAACATTAAGACATTTAATTTAAAGAGACAATACCACAAACCTGAGCACCTGCTCCACCCGAGGCAAATTTTTCACCACCTTTTGAAAAAGCTACACAAAGTACAGGTCCCTAAAAAAGAAACAGCATACAGTAAAGTTATGGTATTACTGCAATCATGGTATTTTAGCGCAAAGATAAAAACGTTAATGCCATTACCTAATATAATAGATTTTTCAATTTTAATAAAACAAGGAACAATTTTACTGTAGTGAAATTTCTGCTAAACAACTTGATTGAAGAATAAATATTGCATATTTTTGTCAGATGCTGCATTACAATTACAACAATCTATACTAGGAAAATAGTGGCATTATCCTTAAATTTTATACTTCAGCTCTGCAATGAAAAATTACAAAATATATATTACATTACTCAAAGCAATATGTTTGAATGGTTTATTATCAAAAATATGGTTTGTTTGGCATTAACAGGAAAAGGAGGAAATGCCTGCCATTCTTCACAGAAGTTATCTGCTGTAAGCTTCCCCCTCCTTAGAAAACACAAATACATCATTTTGAAAATCAAATTAATTATTAATGAATTCAGAACACGAGCTATTATTTAACATTAAGCATGTAACATTGACAGATAAAAAGCATGGTCACAGGTAAAACTGATGCATTTCCTTAACCACTTGTGACAAGGTGCATTAATACAACACCTTGCTGTCCACTAAATTTTATCTGCAAGTTGGAAGATAAAAGACACAATGGCATAAATGTTACTTTCCTTTTGTAAAGACACTGAACAACCCATTAAGATCTCCATTTAAAGAGGATTACTGTAGTACCTTGTGTCCATGAAGAGTGTAAATAAGTCTTTCTTCTAAGAGGTCCAGAATCTTAACAGTACCGTCAGTAGAAGCAGTGATGAGGTAGTTACCAGAAGGATGGTATGATATACAATTAACCCCTGCTCTGTGAACTAATTTACAGAAGACAATATTCAAAAGCTGTAGACACCTACTAAGAGGAAATGTACACTTTATTTCTTTGCTCTTTTCTACTTCCCAAACAACTACTTCATTTAAGGGAAAAACAACCAAAGTGCTGGGGCATAGAAGACTCTCCAAAGTGTTTACTTAGTTCTATTCTAAAAATTAGGAGAAGCAAAGAAATAAAAAGGATTTAAATTAGATTTTTAGGGTTGCTAGACTACAAAAAGATACTTACAACATGTCAATATGACCTGTTTGTGCACTTTCAGTAAGGAATTAAATAACATACTCTTAATAAATCACATTTAATTGCAAAGAGTCCCATTGGAAAGAAAATAAACCAAACTACATTGTTTTTACCTTTGAAATGCTGCAGTAGCTTGTTCATTCGAATATCCCATAGTTTCACTGTGTGATTGGAACCTGCACAAGCTATACATGTTCCACTTGGGTTGAAAGCCACAAAATTTGCAAATCTAAATATAATTAAAGAAAACAGATTGATTTTGTGTTTCCACAGAAATATATATATATATATATAAAAAGCCCACAATATTAACCCTGAGCTGCCACAAACTTGTGTGGAATCCCCATGTACAGAAACTCAAACAATGCATTTCAAGTAACTGAAATAAGCATAAGAAAACAAGATGTGCATGATAAATCTTAATGTCACTTTTGTTGAAAATATGGTATAATTGATCCAAGTCAAATCTTCAGAGTTTGTGCCAGAGTACAAAGTTCCTAGAAGACAGTGCTGCAAAGGATTTGTAAGCAACAAGTAAAATAATTTTTTCTAAGAACCAAGTATCCAGCTATAACAACATTTTGGACTCAAAGAAAGGATGAAGGCAGCCATGAAATCAGCAAAGCACATATACAAGACAAATATTCCACTGACTTGTTAACTAAAACTCTGGATCTAAGACATTTAAGAAAACTGAATATAAGTAAAAGCAAATTTTTTTGAAGTTAAATAAGGCAGATCACTGAAGGTGACAAAATAGTTTTCATCAACAAGTGGAAAACTCTTCAAATTTTCTTATTGTTGAAGCATCCAATATCAAACAGCATTATTAAAATTGCGGGAAAACATGAAAACATTCCAAAATCCAAGAATAATCTCACTTCTGTTTGGATTATCTCTTGATTGCTAGAAAACAGCTGGATAAGCGCAGCCAGTTAACCTCTTTAAAAAAACATTATATGAATTACTTTACTTTAAATGGGTGGTAGAATTTTAACCTGTTTTCAGATTTAACATATATAGATGTTAATACCACAGAATATTAAATTAATCTCTTTAAAATTACACTCTTATATTTCTCCTTTTTTCTAGTAAAACTTACCCTTCATAATCTGACAAGCTACTAATACAAGTTTTATTTCTTGCATCCCAGACGTTAACAGATTTATCCTCACCACAAGATGCTATTAGTCTTCCATCAGGTGAAAATCTGGAACACGCAAAATTGTACGTTACTAAACAACTGATACTACCTAGATTAGCATTAGAGACATAAGCAGCAAAACACCAGAACTAAGAAGGCCTGTTTGAATTAAGGTTGCATAACATTTAAAGGACATTTGAATTTCTTGTTTTTCGCATGGAGTGATAAAACTGAAAAGAAAACTTCTCCCCCTATTCCACTCTACCCCATTTCACAGTCAACTACAATTAAAATCAGAGCCATAAGCAAGAGAAAGAGAGGGGGCTGGGGGGGAAGGTATCAGCAACCCAAGAACATCACTTCAGATGACAGAGATTATTATAGGAAACTATAGGTAAACAGACACAGAGATCACAGTAGAATCTTGTATTCAACAAAAGAACTCTCCTCTGAGTTCTCTCTAGACTTAAAAATAGTGGGCAAAGCATTCACAATTATTCCTATACTAGCAGACTAGGTTTTTAAACAGGAAAATTGCCTTGTCTATAACTTCCTCAAGCATTATTTCACTAATTGAGCAACCGCACAAGGACATTAGAAACTGTTCAAGAACTTTCACATGTGATTTCCTAGAGCTTTTTTTTCTTTTCAACAATCAGATACTTTGAAACCTCACAGGGCTCTGCACTTCACCAGTGTTAAATTTCTTTCTCAAGAGGTTTATATCAGGCCTCTCTTAGCCACAGATTTTCCATTAATATGGAGGAAAGGAAAAATTAAAAAAAAAACCATCAGCAAACAATTTTTTCTTGTCTTTGAAGACCTGTCCTGTCTTTAAAGACTAGGAATCCTAACTTGCAGACCAAAGGCCATTTCTTTTACCTTTTCCAGTTATGGAAGCTTAACACATCTGGATTTATGACCATTCTTTTATGCCACTACTATTCCAAGAACAACTGAGAAAATCCCTACAATGCATGACAAATGTAGAAATGAGTGCTGGGAAATAAGTTAATACAACACAAAACCAAACAATACTGGGGAAAGACAGGACACTGACTGAAAATAAATACAGAAGACCCCATTTGTCCTTTAATGTAATAGAATGAACACACAAGCAACTGATTTAATATGTACACATACTAACACAGAGCAAGCTTTCATACTTCAGCTAGAAGATATATACAAAACTTGTGTGCATAAGATTAATTTATTAAAATTTAATTATTGGTGAGAAATTATTATTCGTCATTCACAGACTTTTCTTCTCTTAGTTCTCCCCTGGGATATAAAATCCCTTTTATTAGGAAGTCTACTTTACCAAGAGAATAAAAGCACTTACTTGGCACAGCGAACCCAACCAGTGTGTTGGAATAGGGTAGACAAAAGGCGCTGAGAGTAAACACTCCAGATTTTTATTGATCTATCATTGGATGCTGAAACTATGGAGTAGCCATCATGGGAGAAGTTCACACTCCGAACAGATGCTGTATGACCTTTGAGCACTGATGATTCTCCGTGACTAAAGGGGGGGGGGGGGGCACAAAGAAAATGAAACAAAACCCCAAGTACCAAGTCACAAATCACAACTATATTAAACTTAGAGTTTAAATCCCCACAAAACTCAATGTTAATATATTTAGAATCGTAACCAAATGAAAAAGCAGCATACAGAGGTCAAATCTTAATGTCACCTTTTTTTTTTTACTTATTTATGTATTATTAGAATTACATTCCTTAAGTTACATTTAATGTGACCAATTTTAGAGAACAGTGCCATTAAGAAGCAGCATTAGCCTTTAATCCCATTAGCATTAATACTTGAAAGAGAATTTGTTTTTTTATACAGTAATCTACAAAATGCTTGAAAGTTCAAGTAACATGTCTAAGATCATTCTGAATAGCTCATAATCACTACTACTTAAAAATAGTCTAATGAGGCAAATCAATTAAAAATTTTTTTCCACAAAACTTTTTTTTGTTTTCTTTATCACTTGTCTCCCCAAAATGAAGTGCAGCCGTGCAATCCTCATTAAAATATAATCTTTAAGACAGAGGAAGCATAGTTCTACACACACGAAATTGTGACCTTTGAATTGTTATATTTTTCTTTTGAAACTACCAAATATTCAGAAAAGAACAAAGTAATAATAAAGAACTGTGCTGCTTGTGCTCCCCAATCTCCATTTCTCTCAAAGCCCAGGCATGTGGGAAGGAGAAAGAAACTTGAGTAAAGCCTCCAATATTCCTATTGCACGTTAATGAAACACATATCCAGCACTGCCCAGTTATACTCACATGCAAGGAACCCACAGCCTGACAGTGTGATCTTGAGAAGCTGAAGCCAGCAACTGCCCATCTGGTGAGAACTCTACACTGGTCACTGCTTCCACATGGCCTGCAAATCTGTAAGCTCTGCATTTTGTCTTCAGTTTCCACAGCATAAGATACCTATCCAGAGAGCAGGTAGCTGGCAAGAAGTAAAAGATATTAGGAGTTTGCTCCCTCTTCTTATAAAAATCAGAGCTAATGAGTATGGATTTGAATTCACCAGGGAACTAAATGGGTATTGAAGAGAAGGAGGAGTTACTAGGTTTTAATGGATACTTGGCCTGAACAGAAGCCTGGTAGCAAGTAATGCCAACATCAGGCTTTTGGAAGGATGTCACAAGACTGGCAGGAGTAAAGGATAATTCTTAACAGGTAGCTCTCCCACATATTAAGCAAACTGACTTACAAGTACTTTGAAGATATAGAGCAAAAAAATTTCAAAGCCAAACATCCCACACGTAGAGTATGAATCCAGATTTGGTTTTACCAAATACTAAGAACAATAGACAAATTCTTCAGTAATCTCATTTTGATCAGAGATGGAATTTTTTTCAAGTATCAAGCATTTAACTCTGAAAAAACATGCCAGCTTAAACTCAAGACATGATTTCTAACACTTCAGATATCTACACTTGAGTGACGATAGCAATATGATAATTCTGTAATCCTATTTAAGTGCCAATTTTATAGTACTAACATTTGTCTAGTACAAAACAGAACATAAATTTGAAAATAGAAAGAGCATGTTTGAGGTGGGTTTTTGTAGCCACTTTACAGGTGGACTACACTATCTGCACTCAAAAAGCCAAACCTAACTTTCACCAGAGTTTGACAGTTTTCAAGAAACTATAAGGAGAAAAGACAATAAGCAGTTGATTAAACTGGTACATGTGATAACCCTATGTCCCTATCATCTTTATCTCTGCTAAATGCTAGTATGTAGACATAAATGAAAATGAGGTATTCACACTCCCATCCCTCAGTTGCCAAATTCCCTACCCTAGTAGAGAAAAGATGGGAAAGGAAGAACTGGGGCCTCCTGGAAGTCAGAAGACTACAGGAAGAAGATGGCTCTTGTCTTCCCAGCTTCTTTCAAGCACCAGCATAGCACAAAAAAATTGAGTTTGCTTATTATCACATGTCAAAGCAAGCCTCTAACAAAATATTAGCATATTAGAATATTAGCTATTAAATTCCATTCATGAATTTGAAAGAAAGACATTATTTTTATTCCCAAAAGACTAGCTTCTGCTAAAAGATGTGAGACCAAACTCTCTCTATTCCCATATTAATAAGCCTATATTTGACAAAGAAATATAGGGTATTTTCCCCACACTTCATCTTTTCAAATCTATTTTACAGTAGGCTCTTTCTTATTGTACTTGGAAGAATTATTTTTCCCCTTTGATTCTGAAAAGTGTGATCTACAGTGGCATAAAACTAAAAGGAAAAAGCGATGCATAAGCTAAAATAGATTTTGAAGGCATCAGGCCGGAAATGTGAGAGACAAGACTGATGGCTTCTAAAACAAATCACTGATGAACTACCAAATACCTGCACTATCTTATGAACTGCATGAAGGACGTGCAGTACCAGCTGTCTTTGCTTTCAGTTCCAAAAACTGATGGAAATATTCTTTGAAAGATGACAGCACAATGTATTCAAAGCCTGGTTTCTTGTAGCTTGGTCTCTCATAGACAGGCTATCCCATGCTAAATGAGACACAAGCAGTAACCTGAAGTTTTCCTTTCTGTGGGACATCCATGACCATCTCCCTTGTTTTCCCTCTGGACTCCCTGCTGCCTATGCTCTGCAGCATCCTCTCTCCATAGGTTTCTCGAAGCCACCAGCCCATTACCTTGACACACAAAGACTATTACCACCTCCAATACTGCTCCAGCCCAGGCAACATCACCCCAGGGGTGATGGAGGGAAGAAGTTCAGGACTTACACAGGAAAGGGCGAGTAACTGACAGACCCATTGCAGAAATATTTTTCTAAGGTACACAGGCTGATACTACTCTGTATTTGAACAGCATGAAACAGAAAAAGAGACTCTAAGCCAAAACTCTGCATCTGTATTGAAGTTTGGCCCTCATCCTTACAGGGAAAGGAGGTGCCTTTACCATTAGTGAGGCTCAGTTAAGCAAGCTACTCCCTCTTCAAGCAAGCTGAAACAAATTTTGGTGCATATGGCTAACACATAAGCATTTCACTGTAATAGTAACTGCTTTATCTTGGCAAACCACAAGCAGAAAATACAAGAGGCCATAGGGTAACTAGGTTGCCAGAAATACTAATCTTAAAAACAGCTTTGTTCATGAAAATGTACTATTATCAAGTAAACTTCACTCTTTATTCCATTCTAGGGACTTTTGCCTACTTCATAACAATGCTGCTTCTTCAGTTTACTCTAGCAGAGTACTTTAAGGATTATTTGTTAATCCTTTATGCATTTTTACCCCTCAAGTTCTATCCATTCAAAAGGAGGGGAGCAAGAACCTTCCAGGATGGACTACACATGACGTTCTACAGAAATGCAGACCAGACACAGATGATGCATTCTGACAGCACTTACTAAGTGTACCAGCACCCTACAGTTGAGCTTTCAATTACCAGATAATCAGTAAACAGTCCACAACAGATCTCCAAGGCTAAAGAATTGAATCTGAAACAAAAAAAGCACAGAAGGTCCAAAAGAATATTTTAGGATGTGCTGTAGCACAAATAGGCCTATTGCTCCTCAGAGTATACATGACATAACCAGACCCATGTTTAGAGGTGAAAGACAATTTGTCCTTGCTATGAAAACATTTGATCAACTGAAAAATGTAACTAAAATGTAGAAAGCTGAAAATTCACACTGAGCTGACTCCAATATACTTACTCCAGTTTATAACCTGAGTGCTCTTCTTTTTTAAAGATCAATGCTTCTGTACACACCCACATAGAGCAGATGCATCACTGGGTAATCTGCTTTTCTGTTGATGAGTCATTACAGAACTGAACAGCAAGGAATAAAAACTTGGACTTATGCAAAGGCCAAGTTTAGAGAACTACAGCGAAGAGGTATGTAAACAGATACCTGACCACATATGCCATGAAAAGAATTTCATGGTATTTGCAATGAAACAAAGTTCAGTTTATAAACTGTGACTATTGGTGGCATACATTGTTATATACACACACACATATACATATATAAACACAAGTTGCTGTAATATGGAATTAACATTTCACTCTCATTTCCCCCAATGACAAAAGGGTGACTAAAAGTTGTGCAAAGATCAGAAGAGACAAACTCAGCCAGGCTTTAACAGCTCGATGTACCTCTCAAAATACTGAATCATGCCCAATACAATTAATCACTCAGTGCAAGAATTACAGGGCAGATGGAATACAGGGCTGTGCACATGATGGGTGGGTGAATATTCAAACCCCACCACTGCCAACAAACCCCACATTTTACAGGAACCCTGCAGCTCTCAAAGATAAGGTGCAACGTCACAACACAAACACATCTTGTAATGAATTGCAAGATTTCCTACTTGGAGAAATATAATTATTAATTGAACCTCTGCCAAGAAAGCCAATCTAGAATCCCAAGCACAGTGGATAAAATACAAAAAACTTCTAATAATTCCCGTAAGTTCAGTTCATGGCAGTTTTTGTTGCACTTTGTATGCAGGTACACAACAGGAAAAGAACTGAAGAGTCAGCACACTAGCCAACATCGAATTTTCTGGATTTTATTTTTTCAAAAGAAATTCCAAAGCCCTCCACATTTATTCAGTGTTAAGTTTACATTCAATTTCTTTAAAGTCACTTAGAATCAGTAGTTTAAAATATATACAAGTGTTCACCAAATCTTCAAAGTCTAACATAATGAGAAACCATTCGGAGTTTCAGATTTTCCAGAAATCTGTACATACTGAAAAATAATTGGATAGGAGCATTGAAATGGCAAGGTGTTGTTTGTTTGTTTTTTCCTTCTTTCTCTCTCCCCTTCTCTAGTCCCTCCTCCTTTTATTCACTTTTTTTTTTATTCCCATTGGGAAGATTTTAAATGTTTTTTAGGGCCATGTTAATTCGGTTTCTTTTGTTCTCCTCAGTTTGTCCATAAATCACTCAAAAAAAAAAGAAAGGGAGGTCATGAGGAAGAGGAAGGGTTCAGATACATAGAGAGAACAACTTTTCAAACTAAGAGGCAGATTCACTTAGAGTTATTGCTTAAATAGATAAGGAACACTTTGAATGTCAGGTTTAACTTGAAGGTATTTCTTTATATGAAAAGCAGTTTTTGCCAAGTGCTAAAAAATTCACTGTATAAAAGTTGCATAGTCTATATTCACACCATTTAATTACTTTCATCTGAAGAAACATGCATTGCACATACAATTTATGGTCTGCCATATAGGAGAACCTAGGCCTTTTTCTCGTCATTTCCATTGAATGTAATAGTATACAGCAAGCTTTTCACAAAAGCACATACTTTATATAAATTTGTTGCCCCAGTACATAATGACTGGTTGTCATTTAAAATTTCATAAATGGTTCATAACTTGCAGGTCCACAAAAGAATTCCTGCTGCAAAGTGGAATGGAATTTTTCAGGAATGTATCCCTTACATAGTAAAAAGTTCCCTTTCCTTTTCTTTTAAAAACCAACCAAACAAAAAAACCCAACAACAACAAAAAAAAACAACTTAGGATAAAAAAATACTTAAAAAAAGGGAAAAAAATATATGAAAATTACACTGCTAAAAATAAATTAAAGACCTAGAAGAACCCATGCCACACAGTGGCAAGCATTTTTAGCATAATTCAATGCTACATTCCAAGCTCCAAATTTTCTTCTGTTCATCTTCTATCTTAGCCTGCTTCCACCCAAACCTCTCAAAGCTTTAAAGCCATTAAGACTTACCCATAGGTTCTAACTCACTTTATTTTTGGCAAAACTTCAACTACATCAGGTCTCACTTGTCCCTTTCTAACTCTTCTACCTACTAACACCCGTAGCAAATGCACATCTACTACATTCCTCAAGTATCCAGATTCTTACTGCTCACTAACTTAAACTTCTACCTACCAGTCCCATGTCAAGACTTACTACACTGTGGCTACTGAGGAACATTTATCACTTCAGTGAAAGTAATCAAAAAAGCTGGAATGCCCAAAACATAAAGAAAAGTGTTCAACTCAAATCATATGAAGGTAAAATACAGACACTAAGACAAGATTTCTTTTTTTCAAATACACAATATATCACATCTACCATCTATAATCACTAATTAGCGACATGATTCAAGAATCAATATTCTTTAAAACTCAGCATAACACAAAAAACATTCTAAATAAGTAATTCTGTGAACCACCTTACCAACAAATCGTTGTTTCATCCAAGCTGCGCTTTGCCTTTTCAACTCCCCTTATGTTAGGAGCTTCAGCTTCCCGAACTTACCCAAGGTCTCCCACGGCAGTGTTTTGACTACAAAGGGGGCAGCTTATGCTGTATTATTTCAAAACTCTACCTAGGACTGACCCATGCCAGCTGTTGCCAAAACACAAAATGCAAAAGAAACAGCCCAAGTGTTCCTCCATGTTACCTTCCTCTATCCAGCTGAGAAACCAAATGAAAAACACCCACAAAAACAACAAACAAACAAACAACAAAAAAAAACCAAACATGCTCTAGATTGGATAACTTTTGTGTGCCTAGGATGTGGGGCTGAACATGGGAAAGCTTACACGGAGGCAAGGTATACGTGAAACATATAGCTAAGAAACAGCAGTACCTAATGCAATTTTGTGGTTCCTTTCCTTCTCCATTAGCTTTTAACAGAATTCTTACTTGTAGCCATACCTATTTCTTCCATTTGTGATACCACCAGCATGTCCACCAGCAGGTTCCACTGCTATCACACTCTCCTCTAAATGCATGAGAGCTCCTGAGTAACCCCCACATTTTACAATATTTAAAATAAGATTTTTACCCTTGGAGATTGACTACAAAGCAGTGCCAAAGCCCTCCTACTAAATAAACTTCCTGTTCTTCTAAATAATATAGTACCCTTAACAGCATGTACATTCCCAGAAAAATGCAGATTACAAGGCTTAGATTCAACTTTCCACACCAATGTCCATTCAATCATGTTACTGTAGCATTACTTACAGTGCTAGATACATTTTTTAATGTATCTGCAACATAGGTCAGCTAATACCACTGCAAGAACCTTAACTTTTACTTCTCTAAGTAAAAATTCTTTATTCTCATGTAATATTATCTTGCAGGATTATTGCATAATTTTAAGACTAAAAAAAATCCCTCCTCAGTCCACTCAGAAGCATCTGTTTACCATAATCAAGACAACGTAATGACGGAGCAAAGTTTTACAAAAATAAGAGGCATTAGATGGTCTAATCCATGCTTTAGAAACTGAAACCCACTATTTACTTTTGCTTTCCATACTGCTCATCACAGACAGTTTCTACACCTCTACAGACACATCTGAAAACATTCCAAGATATTCAATCAAACATTGCTATCTGCTCATACATGTAAAAAAACCTTGGAGATTACAGGCCATTCAATTCATGCTACCAAGAGCGACTATTTCTCAAATTTCCAAATCTGATTTTTATCTCCAGCATTACAAGTTCTCATTTGCACATCTGCATGCCCCTCAGTCGTACGATAAGCAGTAAGGCATTTCCCTGAATGAGGATGATAAATAGTCCCATCTTCTTTGAAGTGCCAGATAATAATTTCTGGGATAGGAGATCCATCTTTTGGGCAGCTCCTCATACCTATGAAGTCTTCACGCTCAGGGACTTCAGCACACAGCTCAGTCACAGAGTTAAATCTAATCTCCTGATTTGATGTATATTCAAAAAACTGATTGCCTCCTTGACCATGACAGCCAAAGAGAGAAAGGTGAGACCCAGTAGGATTATGTTCTTGTAAGACATAGTCGAGGCACTCTGAAGGTATTCCTGTGCTGCGGATAGCACCATGCCAGCCAGGACGATCTTCTGGCACATGCAACTCGGCAAATACATTTTTTAAATACCAGTGAAAACTCCTGCATTTCAAACGCTCTCTAAGTATCTTCCTTTCAGAAATATCTCCATAGTTTTCTTTTCTTGCTGAAGGATTTCTGTTGTAAAAGTGATCTTTAAACTCATCCATCCACACCTCAGCAGCACGCGCAGTGTTCTGAAGGAAATTTGGTCTAGCATACGGCGCACGCTTTGGAAACACATGGCCCACGTGGGAGCATGGATGAATTTCCAACATACCTCCACACTGCCAAACTCTAAAGGATAACTCCAAGTTCTCCCCTCCCCAAACATCCATTCCTGTATCATAGGTTCCCAGGTACTCAAAATACTTCTTGCTGACAGCAAACAAGCCACCAGCCATAGTTGGGGATCTGATTGGGTCGGTTTCAGATTTGCGCCTGAGACGTTCATGTTTAGGCACTGAGTGCCACTGGAACGTCAGCCGCCAGTCAAACCCCCCAATCATGGGCTCTGCTGTTTGCATGTAGTATTCAAACGTTTTCCAGTCAATCGTGTCAATGACAGGACAAACAATAACAGTCTCGTTCTCAGCAATCCTCTCAAGCAGTGGTTCCAGCCAGCCAGAGACACATTCACAGTGACAATCTAGGAATGTGAGGACATCGCCAGTAGCAAAGGTAGCGCCAATCAAGCGTGCACGAACCAATCCTTCTCGTTTGTTGGTTCTTATCAAGCGAACTCTTTTCAGACTGCTTATGTATTTTTCAAGTTCAGCCTTCAAATACACTTTATCACTCAGGTCATCCACCAGTATAATTTCTTTCAGAAGCACTGAAGGTGATGTTTCAAGAACACTATGTATTGTCCGCAGCAATGTTGACCAGGCTTCGTTGTAGAAAGCAATTACAACAGATGTTGTGGGCAGTCTCCTGTAGTTGTAAGATTTAGTTTTACAACCACTCAGTCGATTATCCTCAATGTGCCGGTGGAGAGAAATTTTATCACTTAAATAAATATTTATTGCATACTTCTCAATCAGCTCTTCTTCCTGTTTCTTTTCCTCAGGACTCAGCTGTGGGCGAGAGGGTTTACCCCATTCTCCTGGGGCGTAAGAATCAGGCGGGGGTTTGTCATAAACTGGACGAGCCAAATCGACAGCTTCTTCTGCTCTGTCAGAAAAGCGCCTCTCCCATTTCCCTTTAGTGATGCTCTCGCCGGCGAGGGAGGCACCGAAGGAAGAAACAGACAGCTCGACCACAAAGTAAGCGATCATCAAGAAGCCGAGGAACACGCAGCTTTTGCGGACCCACGTCCATCTTCTCGCCAAACGAATCCTCATCGTAGGTAGTTAAAAGTAGCTCCTAGCAGAGAGGGGCTCCGTGAACTCCTGCCGGCTCTCCCCGCGCCCCCGGGGCACTGGGGGCTGCAGGCACTCCCAGCCTCGGGCCGGGCCGCCGGCAGAGTTTGCAGCCGGCCCCTCCGTGGCGGGCCCGGCAGATCCCAGCGGGAGCGCGGGGCGGCAGCGGAGGCACAGAGCAGCCCCCTGCCCCTCCGGCCTCGGCGCTCCCCTCACTTACTTCCTCCTCCTCCTCTCTCGCCGCGGGACAAACCCCTCCTCCCGCCTTGTGGTTTGCTCAAAAAGTTGTCGCTTAAGGAAGGGGCAGAGACTCCTCAGCCCGCCCGAAGGCGCGGGAGCCCGCCCCGCCCCCGCGCCCGGCCCTGCGCCTGGAACCGCCCGGCGGCTCCGGGAAGGGAGGAGGGAGCGGGCCGCCCCGCCCGGAAAGCAAACGACGCCCGGCCCCGCACTCACCCAGCCCCGTTGTGTCCGCATTGAAAGAGACGCCCGTCACCGCCGCCGTGTGGCCGCGGAAAGGTCGGATCAAGACGGGGTCCTCCTGGGGAGAGGGTGCGCACCGTCAGGCTGCGGGCGGGGGCGGCTCCGTTCGCCCTCCCCCGCCCT
>VZTX01010276.1:418257-492519 GCA_013400915.1 Pardalotus punctatus
CTGCGCGGGGCGGGGCGGGGCCGCTCCGCGCGCCCGGAGCGCCGATCGCTCTTAAAGCCGCAGCGCCCCCGCGTGCCCCGGCTCGGCCGCGCGGGACGGGAAAATTGGAGCCTCCGAGTTTATCCGGGGTCGCGATGCGGCGGCTGAGTGGCTGCGGGGGCTGAGCTCTGAGCGGCGGTCGCGGTTCGGCAGGTGCTGGAGCCTGCGGAGCGCCGCAGGTGTAGGTGGAACGCTCGACAAGCGGAAGGTCTGGCCCATGTTACCTTGATTTTGTGACTTACAAATTCATGCAGGGCAGCTGTGTTTAAAATCTCAGACTGATTTTGTATTAAGCCACCTTAGGTAGTTTGGCTGCTTGTCTTTCTTTTTTCAGATGTTTCTTAGCTTGTTAATACTTTCTAGATTTCTAAGTTGGCACTTATGTTTGTACCGTACAGAGTGGTCTTTAAACAGACCTTTCATGCTCTAAAAAACTGCACCTACCTTAAAAATTAAGAAAACCCCAACACTGCAACGTTGGTGTTAGTAGTGTTTATTAGTAGAAAGCTAGGTGAGGGAACCAACCTCACTGGAAAAGTACTTGCTCCCATAGCTATGCTAGTAAAAACAGGGTTGACAGCAATTAGCAAAAAGGAGGGCTGTGCTAGCAAAGCTGTCATTCGATATGCGAGTGTTCCTGAAGAAGTAACTCATACTGCAATTACCCTTTTTTCTTTTTTAAATCCAGTGTGCCTTTTACAGTTTCTTCTGACATTAAGCTTTTACATTTACAGAATCAGGTCAGTAATTAGGCCGACATATAAGAATTGTCACTTATAGGACAGTTCCAAATTGTGTTTAACCATGAAATGCACATTTAAAATAATAATTTTGCAAGTGGTAAAAAAAAGCAGGATTACCACAAGTATATAAGGCAGCTTCTGTGAAAATCTACCAGCACTCCTTGCATTGATGGCTGATAATTTGTTATCTCAACTTCACCCTATGAAACGTTTTTTTAAAAATAGGCGGTGGGACAGGACACATTGACTTTAACTTGGATCTTGCAGAAGCTACAGTTTTTTACCATTATTTCTTTTGGTTTGGCTTGTTGGTGGAGTTTTGTTTTGGGTTTTTTGTTTGGGTTTTTTTTTTCTTCTACACAACTCACCCTTCCATCCTTTTATTTGAGTCCCCGTGATTTAGATCACAAAGTAAAATGTAGCACTAAAAAAAACTTAATAATCATAAGACTTAAATGTTCTGCATTCCACCCCACTGCAGGAACAGTAAGTTAACCAATTGAACTTAAATTGGCCTCCTCACCACTATTAAAGTCTTCCAGCCTTTTGCAACCTTTTTTCCAGCTATCCTCTTTCTGCCAGGTTTTATCAGCTGTGAATGAATGATGTGTCTTGTCAGGGAGACTACATTTAGATTCTGTCCCTCTGGGTTAGTATCAAACTTTGAGTGATCTTAATTTATTCTGCGTCTTCCCATCTCATGATTGAGAGGAAGTACTCTCTGTGCTGCTTTAATTGTGTGCTGCGGTGTTTCAATATTTCCTGTACCTTATGTTTTCAGGTTTGGATCCATTCTGGAAGCTCCTTAAAACCCAGTGGTCAGAAACATGTTCTTTTAGTTAGAAACTGGGCTGAATGACTATTCCCAGCCCTACCTAATCCTTTTCCTTTTGCCTTCTTTAGAGCTGCTATGCTTCCTGCAGCTCTGTATATTTTACTAATTTTGGGATACTAGCAATAAACTGGAATCTCTGCCTGCCCACAAAATTCCTGAATTATAAATTGCCTAGTGATAGGTATAAGAGAAGGAGGGTGGCATCCCTCTTTCTACAAACTGGTAGAATTGTGTTTGTCAGATTGTAGGACTTAGAAAATTAGGCTATTCCTGGCTATTTCTCCTCACCTGAGAGTGCTTTGAGGACTCCCAGATGCTCATAGGAAGCAAAGTGTTCCTTTACTGCAGACATGTAATTAGCTATAGTGACTGTAGTTATAAAGATGGCAGGTAGTAGTTTTCATGCTGATTATGTTTTCTCATTAGCATGTATAGATTTTATTTTTAGAATTAAGATTATTGTAACTTCTAATAATACAATTATGAGCTGGCATTGTCTTTTTAAGGTTGAGAATAACTCTTCTGTGACATGTGAGAGCAATTTACTGTAATAAGTTGTTGTGCACTGTAATGACAATGATAAATGGTGTCTCAGAAAATATGTTTCAAGCATTATGTGTCAGCAGGCTGCTGTTTCAGGAGATACAGAGTTGTTTTTTTTCTCAGGCACTGCATTAAGGTGGTATATGTCCAAACAAAAATTCTGTCTACAAAAGAACACTTTAAGATGGTAATTCCAGGCATGTGCTGGCTGCATGGTCACTGTAGGAAAAGAATTAATAAAGGGATATGTAGAATTCAAGGACACGTGGACAAACTTGATAACCTCAGTGTATGTATGCTGCAATGCACACATTAGTTACACTGATCACATATGATTTCATAATAATTGATGTACAAGAATCAATGAGCGCAAGGGGCAAATATACTACTAATATTCTAACCCACCAAAAATTCTTTCACATCCAAAATGGGGTATTTTAACTTAGTGTTGATCCTACTTTAAAAGAAAACTTAGGAGCCCCAACTGTAATTATGCGGGATCCTATTGGGAGCAGCTGTTTAAGCAGCAGAGGTGTCCAGGCTGCTGAGAGGCCTCTGACCCTTGGGCTGTTGGCACAAGGTCGTACTCTGTCACTAGAGGGGAGTGTGAGATCTGCTTTGCCAGTCTGGTGTTGGGGATTCATCCACCTACATGCAGGAAGAGAATGTAGTCCAAGGGCACGAAGATTTAATTGCAGCCTGTCTTGCTGTTGTAGACCTATCATACCTTATGCCCCTGGCATCTTTCCAACCTCTGATCATACTTTTTTTTTTTTCCTCCATAAAAATGCTAATGAAAATAAAATAAATATTAAACCTATAAAATAACTTGTGGAGTAGTGTTGGTTTTTTGCTTCTGTTGAAATTTTCTTATCAAAATCTCCTTAAAGTCTGTTTGCCAACAGCAGCAAGAAAATGGAAAACAAAGAATATCAAGTAGGTACATAAAGATTTAAAATACAAGGATGATTTGAAATGTATGTGATGTTACTTTTAATTTAAGAAACATCCTGGGGTTCTGAGGGAATTGGCAGGTGTAATTGCTAAGCCATGTCTCCATCATATTTGAAAGTCATGATGATCAGGCTGTGACTACCATTCAATGACTGGAGTGACACTGACTACCTGTAACTACCTCAGGCACTGGAGGACAGGGAGTATCACACCCAGATGCTGGGAACTGCTGACCAGTCAGCCTCACCTTTGTGCCCTACAGGATCATCGAGCAGCTCCTGCTGGAAGTTATGGCAAAGCATATGAGAGGTGATTGTATGAAGGTGAATAGAGACAGCCAACATGGCTTCACCCAGAGCAGATCATGCCTGACTTACCTGGTGGCCTTCTGTGCTGGAGTGGCAGCATCAGTGGACGAAGGAAGAGTAACTGATGTCACTTACCTTAACTTCTGTATAGCCTTTAATACTGTCCCACACAATGTTTTTGCCTCTAAATTGATGCAGATTTCATGGATGGACTATTAGATGGCAAGGAATTGTATGGCTGCAACCAAAGAGCTACTAGTGCTGAGTGGTATCAGACCCGCAGGGGTTGGTTTGGGGCCTGTAGTATTTAATATCTTTATTAATGACATAGATAGGGGGATTGAGTGCACCTTCAGGAAGTTTGTGGATGACACCAAGCTGAGTGGTTCCATTGTTATCGGGGAAGGGATGCCATCCAGAGGACCTTGACAGGCTTGAGGAGTTGGCATGTACAAACATCATAAAGTTTAATAATGCCAAGTACAAGGTCCTGCACCTGGCTTGAGGCAATGCCCAGTATCAATGTAGACTGAGGGATGAATGGATTGAGAGCAGCCCTATTGAGAAGGCATTGGGAATAACCATGGATGAAAAGCTGGACATCACCCAGCAATGTGCGCTCCCAGCCCAGAAAGGCAAGTGTATCCTGGGCTGCATCAGAAATAACGTCACTGGATCAAGGAGGGCAACTCTCCCAATCTGCTCTGCTCTCATGAGACCCCCACCTGGAGTGCTGTGTCCAGCTCTAGGACACCCAACATAAGAAGGACATAGACCTGTTGGAGCAGGTCCAGAGGAGGACCACAAAAATGGTAAGTGGGCTATTGAAGCTGATAGATGTTTGAGATTTTTCCTTGTTCAGTGTAGGGATTGTATTTGTACTGAAGAATAAATAACAGAAGTTATCTGTTATTACTGATTTCTGAAGGGAAACACAAGTGAAAGAAACCTGCATAATTCAAAACCAGCACTTTAAAACAAATAACCATCTGGATTAGAAGCTGAGAGTCACAATTACTCTGCCAAAGAATTTTAAGTCATTAGAATTTGTATAGAAGTGGGTGTGTTATCCAAAGGTCTTTTCTGTTTGTTCCTTTTAATTAGATGCTTTTGTGTAAAAGATACATATCTTTATAATGACTGTGGGGATTAAATTCCTTAATGTTCCTCCCTTAGTACCCAAACAGGACAGTAAAAACACTGAGGCAGTAATATGCAGCATGTGCTGAGCTGCATGTAAATTTCTTAGTGTTACCTTAAATGCCAGACTATAACTCTTGTTCTGTATAATGTATGTGCATTATTTGAATCTCAGAAAGTTTGCAGTCATTGCTTGTTTTCTGATAATTGAACAGGTTTCACTATGAAGTTTTCTTGGATAATCCTATTATGGTGTTTTATATCAGTAGCATTGCTGTGTGGATGAATACCCACATGCAATTCCAAATTTAAAGAACATCTTCCTTTTTTTATCAAATGTTTTAATGGCTGATCAATACCAGTAAGGTTTTCTGTGTTGCCAGTAACAGGGGTATGTTGGTGAATATACAGCAATGTGAGACTGCTGCTTTTGGTAATGTATAGCCAATACATGGTCTCAGAGAAGCTGTGAAACTACACCCTTAGATGACTAATTCTCCTAGTTTCATTCACTTACAGCTATCTCTGCTCAACCAGTAACAACCACCATCAAAACTTCTATGCTATTTTTTTTTCTGCTGCTAATGGGAAGGGAAAATAGAAATTTCCTTACTTTTTCTCTCTCGTAAGCTTGTTTATTTGCACTTACCCAAGGAGGACTAGGGGGAAACACACATAAACATGAGATATGAGTGAACAGTTAAGGCCAACAGTAAAGCTAAAGAAGGTGCTTGAAACCAATGTTTACAACTTCCAGGTACAAAGTAAGACAAATTATAACAATTGTAATTACAAAAACAAGTGAGGAAAAACAATATGCCACAATTACTGAAAAATAAGGAACCTAATGGTTCTTGAATAACTGCAGCTATAAGAGGAGGCAGGGACTTCTGTGTCTGGACAGGGAAAGCCTGCATCTTACTCTTTCTTTTTTTTACTTCTTTTTTGTCTGTTGCAGCACTGGCTGCTTGGGCAGGAAGAGCTTTCCAGCATGACAGCTGGCAAACCCACAATATGACGGAATACCACAGATGCTTCCTGCTGCTACCATATAGATTTTCTCTTGAATATTACTTGTGTGGCTGATGCACGCAGAAAAATGAAGGGAATGGTAGCAGTTTGTGGTAGTAGTGGTAATAAAACAAGTTTCTCTTGTTTTATTAATAAATACATTATTCTGCTTGTGTGCCTATTTCAAGTACAATTGCCACCATGGATAAGACACCTAGACACTTATCCGATTCAAAAATTAGTGGTGTTGTTACATCTTGTCAAATGATGCTTAAAAAATGATAAGAATCTAATCAACGGGCCCTATTCCAGTGGTGAGGCATGCACATATAGTGAGTCATTTTGGTGGTAGAAAGTGCAAACTGCAAATCCTTTCCCTGTTTCACTCATTCTTTCTTAGAACTCCCTTTCCTCTTGCAGGAAGGCTGTATACACGCATAGCTGGATGTGTGTCAGCTTGTGTCAGCCCCTTCTTGCAAGGGCTCTAATATTATGCACTTTTATGCTGATCTGAGCATAATGAGAGGTTTTATTTCAGAGAAGGACAACTTCTGAATGGCTGAACAAGCTATGTACAGTAGGGTGGATTGAAGCAGAAGGAGGCATCTGCTTAATATCACAAAATGGAGCCAGGAAGAATGCCCCCCATTTTCTCACTAGAACAAGTTTGCAAAAAACCCTCAGGCTCCTGGTAGTATTCTGTTGTCTCACAGAACATTATCTGTTTTTATCATCTTGCATATTACTAATTGCAAGGCTGCAGCACATGGACACACTAGATACAGAATCTCCATCACAATCCAATTGCATTTCCCTGGGGTGTTTTACAGTGGCAATTAGCAATACAGGTACTATGGAGACTGGTCCCAGCTGCAGGGAGAGTCAACAGGGCCATATAGCAGACAAGATACGCAGCAAATTGCTGCAATTCCCTTTCAAAGACACAAGGAATACCTGTGTGCCACAGCTTTTGCAGGTGCAGTAGCAGGGAGCATGGTCTGGTGGCTTCTGCCCGTTCAGAACTAACCCGGGCAATTTTCCATCACGATGCTGTGAGGCTGCAACCTAACAAGTGCTTTCTTGCCACACAATCTTTCTGATGGCGACAAAATAGTAAATTCAGGCTAAAATTATAAGCCTGTTGGAGATGATAGCCCTAACTTACTCTGTGCAATCCTTTCATTTTTTTTCCCTAATTCTTACTTAAAAATTGTTTGCTGGCTACTTTCACTCTAGTTTAAGAGAATTCATCTTTAACTAGGTCTTTGTTTTGAAGAACATAGCCTGTCAAAGGATGAGCAGCTTGTTCTTGCATCCATAAAACAGACACTATTTTTTTAATTTACCGGCTGTTGCCAGAACAGGGTCCTACATGCTTACTACACGAGCTGCCTTCAAGATCATTCCTGCTGCAAGGAAGTTTTCCTGCCTTAGTATACAATATGGTTGTGAAAATTTATGTCTTCACTAAAAATATATGAACACTTGGAGATAGGCTCATGTTACTGTGACACACCACTTAATTATGTTATCCACGTTTAATTTTGGTATTTTAAATAAAAATCTCTAGATTAAGTTTCTTACATCAGTTCATCAAGAACAGGTGGTGTTCTAGTTTTGTTATGCTCTCTCAAACCTATTATCACTTATGTGAAATCCTAGAATGATTCATAGTGATTGTCAGATTTTGGTATTCAGATTCACAGCACAGATCATAGCATGCCCTTCTCCCAAACAAAACAAGAAGTAAAGGTGGCTGAAATACTCTAACATAAGTATGAACTGATAGAGGGCATAATTTGTAGTGCCCCTGACATTAGTGCCTCAAGCTGGATAAATCTGTTTTAAAACACAAGCTTTTCAACTTGGATATTCATGCTTTTTGCTGCTCTCACTCCTATCCTATTACCCTGCTTTTCTTTCCCAAAAGTTTTCAGCAGCCTTCTTGTTGCTCATACATTTCCTTCCACTCTCCCCTTTCAACTCCTACTTAACTTCCTTCATCCACAGTGCCTTGGCTGTTTGTTCCTCCAGCTCTGGACTGGGGCAGTAGGAGTCACAGGGGGAGCCTCTGTGCTGGAGTTTCGCCGTACAGAGAGCAGCCCACGAGCAGCAGCCTGCAGCTGCAGTTTACCCAGGAGAGGTTCCGCTCTGGCTGACCACACTGTCACAGAAGCTGTTGAAATGGCACAACGGAGGGGACACTGCAGGAGGAGAGGAGCGGAGCAGAGGAGCGAACCTGGGCCAGCATCGCAGACTACAACCCCACTGTGTGAAAGGCTCGGGTGCAGCCCAGTCACCTCCCTGCAATGAGACAGAGCAGTTTGCTTAGAACAGCTGCAGTTTTGCTGGAAAGCTGACAAGGCTGACTGTATAGATACTTATAAGTTAAACTTGTCTGTGCTCTCTGCTGGGATAGCAAAAGAGATCCCCAACACCACGAGATCCTCCTTGACAGGTGTCAAAGCTTGTTCAAAAGCTTGGAGATGGTAGAGTATCAGCAGCAACAGGCATGAAGAGAAAAAAAACAAATTTCATTCTTCAAAATGGCTAAGCCCTTTCATTTCATAACACAAAAGCAAACCTCTTGAGCTGTATAATTTTGTTAGGGTGCTTAGTACTTAAATAAATTTTTCCATGAAGTTTCCTCTTAAGGCCTTGTTTCTGAGTTACAGCACAATCATCAAGACTAAAACAAGGCAAGAAAGCCACAGGAGCACTTCTGTTGTATTTGGCAATATCCCAAATGTAGTCAGTTTGGAAATAGCTATCTATGGCTTAACTGTTGGACTTGGATTGATCCCAAGTGCAATGTTTCAAGTTGAGTTTATGATAACATGCATGAGTGTGTCCCAGCATTTCAGTCTTTTTGACAATGATTGTCAGAGATGAAGCATGAGTTTGGAAAACAAACACTGAGGGGTCTATTGGTTGTGCTGATTGCCTTTGGGGACAGTAACGAAGACAACCAATGTAAAATAGTGTTCTCAAGTGTTATTTTATCACCTCACACTCCTCATCCAGTGAGAAAAAGCCTGTAGCACTTCTTCATTCAAACATATAAAATGCTGATTTTGTTGATTGCTATCAAGCTGACACTTGATCATTTAGTTGATATTCAGACTTGAACTGTTTATGGCCCTTTTGAAAAAGACTGGAGTCAGTGAGATTTAAAGCTATAATAACTGTATTCAAGTAATGACATGCCTGCAGAATTGGCTGGGCACCCCTGCTATCTCAAGCACTATAAAAATGGCAGTTCAGACAACTTTTAACCTCCTGCTGTAGAGTTATCTTTTATCAAGTCATTGATACCTTTGAAATGAAACATGCTTTAATATATTTATGGAAAATATGAAAATTCCAAAGATTTCTGCACCTTTTAGGTAGAAGGCCATTACAGCATATTGAAAGTTAGTGTCATAGGCGCTCCCCCCCATCCTCTAAACATACTTGCTTTAAATGTGTTTTAATTTCAAAAGTAATGTGTGGTTCTAACAAAAAAAAGATCATGTTCCTGTTTTGAAGAAACAGCTATTTTTTTCAATAGTTAGAATGTCAAATTTCTGTTTGAATCATCTCATTACTATAACATTTGATCAGCCAGCCAGCTAGTTTTACTATGCAGCTTATACATGGACTCTGAAACTTTTTCCTATTACAACATTTTTAAGATCAGAATGGCAGTTTCGTAATGTCAGGCTTCCTACATTAGCATTTAAAGTTTTATAGGCAATTATGTGAGAACCAATAAAAAGAGAATCCAAATCTGATATAACACTAAGTTCTTTAAGAGTAGCAAAGTATTTCTGCAACTCACCGTAGAAGAAGGGAGCATTTGTATGCAACATCAGAACTGACATGGCATTTAATTTAATTTCACCAATACTTTGCTCAATTAGATAGAAGCCTGTAATACCACCACTCCATGAACTAAGGTAAGGAGAAAAGTCAGCTTCTCAATTCCATGTAAATTACAGTCTTTATGACTGAAAACATACTTTGCAGTGCTCTTTGTTCTTTATCCATTAGAGTAATATAGAGTTCATTAACTTGCAAGAGAAGTTGCAAGAGTTCATATGCCTGCAAGAGAAACTTCTTTTTTTAGAAGCTGATCTTAAATACTTAAAACCAGAAAAAACCAAAAACTTTGAGAAAACAGAGCAGATTCTTTCCAGTGAGTCCTAAGGAGAGAGCAGGGCAGTGAAACTACACAACTCTTCAAATAAGCTAGAGTTTCATTTTCCTTAGAAACAGCTACAATTTTTTTCTTTATACACCTAAAAGAGTCAAACAACAGAATGAGAAATCCTCTCTTGAGGAGCAGCTGTCTTCCACAGGTCTGCACTTTTCTGGAGATCATGTTAAAATCTGTGGGCTTTCCTATGAACTACAGCCAGCCAGTCATCGTTCCAAAAGGTTTACTAGAGCAGAAGTAAGATCCAAGCTCTGCTATCACAGTAAACATTACAGCAGGCAGGTATCAGCCAGTCTATTGGTCAGGTCAGTTTAAGATACGAAAGAAAATAGCCTTCTTGCTTTGCCTCAGGTTTGATCATTCCAGCAACTGATTTCTTTGTTGAATTCCGTCTATGTATAGCAATAATTTCCATAAGGATAATGGAGAAACCCTATAGAATTACACCTGCTGCTCAAGAATTTCAGGATCAGAGAATTCCTGAGGTTGGCAGGGGCCTCTGCAGGTTATCCACTCCAAACTCCTGCTAAAAGCAGCATCAGCTACAGCAGGTTGTTCAGGGCTGTGTCTGGCTGAGTTTTGGGTGTCTCCAAGGGTGAAGACTCCTTAACCTCTCTGTGTTTTCTTATATTCAGGCAGTTTCACACGCTGTCACTTGTGACTGGCTGGGAAAATCAGAAACTAATTTCTTATAATGGCATTCATTTTAGCTATGTTCTGTTAGATTTGATGGGCCTTCTAGAATCTTTTTGTGCTAAGCAATCAGCCAAGCCATTCTGGTAATATTTGTGTTTAAAATTCTTTTGGGATTAAAAACTTTGTAATGAAACTCATATTGTTGTTATTCTAATTTGGAAAAAAGCTGTCCTCTCTCTTTATTTTTTTATTTTTCCAAAGCTAGTTCTTTCCACACAATTTGTCTGAAGAGCTCTTCTATGAGTTGCTCTGGCTACAGAACCAAAAGACGCTACCATATAAAAATGCACTCCCAAAATTTACTGTAGTGGGTGAGATCTTGAAGAAGAAAGCAGAAGAGAAGATCAAAAGGCGTGATAGAAATATTGTAAAGGAGACAAATCCACAACTGCGGGTCTTATCCCATCTGTTCTTCAGTGATTCCCTACACTCATCCTTGGCAGACTGGAAGGGGGAAGAAAGGAAGGAGATACCAAGAGTTAGGTCCTGTCTATATACTGCTAGATTTATTAGAACAGAGCCTAGTTGCTTTGGCAAAAGGAAAGCTAGGAATGATTCATCTTTTGGGGAAATTAAAATATGACAAAAAGTACCATATCCAGAGGGTTTTTTTTAAATTTAAAAACACTTGTTTAGTAGTGTGCTTTTTGGATGATGGTCCTCAATGAATTAAACTGTTGCACTGTTCAGAATATTAATGACCAGTACACACAAGTGATTAAAAAACATATCTTCCCATCTCTAAAGCAGTGTTGTCCAAAAGCAAATCCTGTTTTCCACCAAAATATCAGTTCAGAGAATTTTCTATTTCATGCATTCCATGCCTGACTCATGTATCCTTAGACAGGTCCTATGACAAAGATCTGAATTTTTTTATTGTTCATTTTGCAGATTATTTCCTAAAATACATAGCACAAAACTCTATGCAGTAGCTTCCAGCACAGTATTCAAAATAAACTATGTATTTTCCCACTAACATCTGCCAAGTAGAGGCTTACCTTCAGGAGACCTTGTGACTACCTTAGGTCATAACTGCAGAGGCTTTGTACCCAACAGCCACCAGAGCGACCAACTTGTGGAAAACTGAGAATGTCAAGTTAAATCCTGTATTTGTAAAACTGAAATTGTCAAAGATAACAAACATAGCTTCTGGGGTTTATTTGTAGAGTGGCTTTGTGGTTTTTTATTGTATCTTAAATCAAAGGTTTTGGGATGCTTTTCACACAAAACATGTGAACTGTACACTCATTCTCTATGAGAGAATGAAAGTTTTAAAACAGGAAAAGCCAGTAATCACTCTGTGCCTGAGCAGTTGCCATGGGGTGAATCCCAAATTGTGTCTTTGCCAAGGAGGAAGCCATAGAAAGTTTTCTGTATGATCATAGTCTCAGCTTACTTCAGCTTCATGCCCTGCAAGTGAGGCAGCCTAGGAAAGCAAAGGTGCTCAGGGTAATGAGCTGCTGCTGCCTTTGCAAGGACTCAAAGGGATCCAGAATGCACACTTCCATTTTAGTGAGCAATTGCTGCTTCAGAGGATTGACACTTGTCCCTACAGCAGAGTATGAGGCGATGTTCCATTATTGCAGAATGTACACTTACACCAAAAGCTGTTAATTTCCAGAAATACTCCTGCTAGTTATTTTTCCAAGCTTAAATTTCCACTGTCTTCCAGCTGGGGCAAGTCAAGGAACACTTTTCAACCTAATAATCGTATAGATTTGTAGAAAACTCTATGTTAGGTGCACGTAACAGTAGTAAAGAGTCACTGTCTAGTGAGCTACTTTTTACATGCTGTCTTCTTTCAGTTCTCTAAGCCCATCCCATCATTTTCTAAGCAAACCCTAATCTTTGAGCATAAAGGACAAGTAGTACCTGTAGGAGGCTTCTGTTTTAGACACTAAGTCATATCTCCTTGATGGATGCTGCAATCTCTTGAGGAAGGTGGTTGGCTACTTCTGTATACAGTTCAGGGGAGAAGATAAGCAGGACCAGTTCTAAGGCTCTTTTTTCTGGCCCAGAATTTCTCATGACATGGCCCTGAATAAGCAGGCCTAATCAGTCTGGAGATAAGTAGAAGAAGGACCCTCCATGCTGGCCAGGCTCATCCAACAAAGTTAAGATTCTTCGGTGAGGGCTTGAAATCTGTAAGACCCAAAGAGATACACTGCTGGGGGAGAGGGTGCAGGTGGAAAAAAGCAGGAGCTCTTTAAAACCAAGTATTTGTATCAGAAAATTGTACAGACATTAAGATATTCTACCTTATGTTATGCTTAATATGATCTGGATTATTCTAGAGCTCTGCAGAGGCTAGAACTACTAGCACTAAAAAGTAAATTTATCGGGCTTTTGGAGTAACTTTCCAATACACTCAGTAATATACAAGTTATCCTTCCATTAATATTACATTTGCTTGCCTACTTCAAAACACATTGGAAAACTTCCTGTTATTCTAAGGAAGCCTCTGAGTGTGTTATTTCATTTTTTAAGCTGCTTGTACTTGCTACAGACCCATACATTTACCCATTCATTTAGCATTAAGGCATTTGTTTCCATTATTCTCTCCAGACTACTCCGTGATGCAGCATTTTCCTCTTCCTGTTAAAACCAATACAGAAAAAATGAGTGCTCTTGTATTACCATTTTCACCCCTCCTTCAGAGCGCCAAGATGATGTGTCCTAACATTTGTCTTATACACAACTACAGTAAAACATCCCACCCAGGAAACAACACTTTAAGCCAGTCCAAATTAAGTTCAAAGTTACTATTGCTTGACCATGTACACTGTATACCATGACCTCTTGAAAGCAAATGAGCTTAAAATTGTAGCAAGGGCTATTTTATAGATTTGGCATGTATTTCAGGTTTAAATCAGTACTGTACTGACATTCAAGAATTTCAGTCCCCATACAGACTGAGATGAACAGCACTTTTATTTATTTCAGTTACAAGAAAGACAAGTAAACCTTACAACCAGAAAGGCAATGAAGGCCTCATGAGCTTAGTGAAAACCATTTCATAATCTAGGCAACGTTATGATTTCTTGAGATCACAAAGAAAGCATACCCCCCCTCTTAAAACAACTTTTCCTTATTTCTGTAAGGAAGTTTCCTGTAAGAACAGTACAGATGTTAACAGAATCAAGAGGGACCACTGATGTACAAAGCCTACATTCACCCTCCCACCCCCCACAAAAGGCTTAAGTGTAGATTTTATTCCAAAAAAGATAACATGCAGTCATGATCACATCTAGAGAAGAGGGGAAAATTAAAGTCTGTTTTGAAATGAAGTCAAATTATTACTCCTTAATGAAGTTAAATGAAGATACTTTTTCACATGGCAGTGTATTTCACAGGGAAAGAAAACCCTCGTTATTTTAAGCCAGTGCTTATCTGACTTCTGTAGTAAAGAGAAAATAGCTTACATAAAAACTGAACCCCCTACCAAGCACTCTAGATAAGAACTATGATGTAAGAAAAGTGCTAGAAACATGTGGGAGAAATTACTATACAAAGTGTCAAGTGCAACCCCCCACCCTCGACCCCTTGCCTAGAATTCAGTGTATTTACTGAAGTACAATAGAAAAGATGGAATTCAGGAGTGGTTGACAGTGGGATACAGTGCTACAGGTTGAACAATAGCCACTAAAGGACAAACCCGAGCATGCGTGTACCCCACCACAAGGGCAAGATGTGCTTGAGCTTCCCAACCTGCTCATTTCTGCAGTTCGCTCTAATGTTATCTCCTTCATTACCAACTTAATTCTTGCAGTCCTTTGAAGGGACCACTTCTAAAAATGTCCATAATTCTGGATTATTTGACAAAAATTTCACTTGCTATTTTAAAGAATACAGAGCTGGAGAAAGAAAAGCATACAACTCATGTCTTCTGTTGCTCTTCTAAGTGGTATTGGACCTATTAAACATAAGGAAGTACCAGATCAAGTACTGTTCCATCATCCTTTGCTGTTTGAACAATACAGCTGAGGCAGACCATAACTTCTTCAGTCAATCTTTAGTTGGTCAGTTCTGGTGCATTTCACCTGTGCTTTATGTCAGTTCTCAGTCTCCCTCACTTAAACGGTCAGGGATACATTTATTACACAGTACTCACAAGTAAGTCTCGGAATTTCAGGCAGACCTGTTAACTCCCCAGGAGTAGCCTTTTGGCTCAGTGAAGACTTTTGAGTATCTTAACTTACATTCATTCTGGAGGCAGCCACCATGATTCTATTTACCCAAAGTGCTATTTGGAGTGGGGCTGTTACCATCTTGAAATTGCAGTTTAGTGTCAACCAGTAACACAAAAGAGTACTTTTCTGTATTTCCAGTAAAGGAGCTGAGAAAAAAAAATCTGTAAGAAACCATTGCTGCAATTTTATTTTAACAAAAGGGCAGATTTATTCATGTTTACAAACAAGTTTCAAAAACAAAAAGGAGAACATGTACGCTACCCACTAATAACCTTTCAAAATGCCAACAGCCCTCATGCTGCATGAAGGATTCTATAGATTAGAAAAAAATCACAGTTCCACTCACAGTTCACCAAGACAGCACTAAACTAACATGATTAGACAAAAACAAAGGACTAAGATTCTGATGTATTTTGATTTAATCCATTTTGCCCGAGATAACAGAAATATTTCAAGCAAGTTCCATCACGTATTGATGTCCTGCATTAAACAATCCTACTAAGTTCTGAACAAAAGTTATTCATTAAGTTTCTCAAAATTTTTAAAAATTAAACAGTTGTTTCAAAACCATTAAGTAGTAAATGTATTTAAGAAACTAATTAGGACAGAGGCCATAACTTCATTAGAACACCACTGCTCATGTTTTTACAAAGCATTAGTGTTATCTATTTGGCTATTAGTAGTAGCAATTTATCTACAATATTTAACAAGGTAAATTGCAGGCAAAATTTAGTACAGTTTCAATAGAAACACCCTTTTCCTGAAAATACAGCAGTATTTGAAGGACTAGTTTTTTTGGTTTTTTTGTTTTGTTTTTTGTCTTCTCTGCATCATTTATAAGGAAGCTTCCCATCTATGAACAGGAACAAAAAAGTATCTACAAACCTTGTAAACAGATCTGTATCATTTATAAACATAAATAATCCAAATTATTAACAGCCAACAGCAGAAATTAAAGTATCAATTCAATGATCCAGGGCCTCCTTGCCCTTCCCAGCTTTCCCCTCAGAAAAGGATCATGATAAACTAAAGCTCTGCTAACACACTGTTCAGGACCATTCTTAGTACAACAGATGATCCACAGGTCACTTATGCTGAGTTACTGTTTATCTGTCAGAGTTCATTATTACTCCCACCCCCAGAAAAGCACCCTCCAGTCTGGCAGAAAGCTTTTTTTAAAAAAATAAATCTACATTCGTACAAGTGTGTCTTCTGTTGAAGTCCAAGACAAGAATATCATCTTGTCCATCATAATGTGTGAAGAGACCCAGTTTCAATTTCTTTACAATGCAGCTAGTGTGTTAACATTCAGCTTACAATCAGAGTGATGTTTCCAAACTATGTAGTGGGCTCCCTGGGGATGAAGAGGTAGCAGACTTGTTCTTGTCTGTTGTAAGGTGAATTCCACTGTCAACCGCATTGTTATTTCTATTGGGAGAGGGAGGGGGACTAGAGTTGCGTTTTGTTGGAGCATCATCTTCAGCATCAGTATCATCAATAAGGGGAATATGAGGCTCGGAATCTTCTATTCTAAACTCAGGATGCGTCATAAAATTGTGAATTGAACTTCGTGTCTCAGGTTTCTCTAGCCCCTCGTACAAGGAGCTACGAAATGCATTCACCACTCGGATCTGTAAACAAAGAAAAAGCATTGTTAAAATGCTGCAGATTTACTGATAATGGCATGGTTCTTATGAGTTTGAATCCACAAACAGCTAGACATGAGTGAATCAAATTTGTATGATGCAGTGGAACTTGCAATAAACTGTAAAAAATGAAGAGCATTTCAGTAGAGCACTGCCAGTCTACACAGTAGGAATAAAAATTGTGAAAGTACGGCAAAAAGCTGAAGGGCCCTAAAAATTCAGACATGGCACTAGAATTGTTGAGTTATTTAACATGGGCTAAGCATTTTTCAGAAGTGAGGCCAACAAATATTTACTTATTCACAAATTAAATAAATCTCAATTAATGTTTTATTGAATATTTGGGTGAGATTGGAGGGAGGGAAGGAGGGGAGAGGCTGAAAATAAGTTGGGGGGTAAAAGGGTCACTAATTCTCATGCTAGGAGTTAGGGTGTCAACTGACTATGAAAAAGCCAAGCAAGTGTAAGCCAATGTCACAATGAACGAACATTTACTAAGTCATGCAAAAAAGGATACCGCTGTAACAGCTGTAAATATTCGAGTATATAGCCATTTACCACGCTAGAGAAAGCTCCTTAGTGAACAGTGCTTTGAAAACTTAAGACCAGAACTAGAAAATTGAATACTGTATTGCACAGTTTAGTAGCCAGGACAGGTTGTAACTTTGAAGAGACTACTTAAGTAGCGCCAAGTATGAGAAAATCAAAATGATCAGCCTTTGCTCAAGTCTTCAATTTACATTCAGTTCATGGACAAAATTCCCAGGCTGAGGACTGTTTCATGTCTTTTTGTTGTTCAACTAATATTTTTCAAATTAGAAAGCTAAGCTAACAGAATCCATAAATAAACCTTTCATAGTTAAATTAGATAGAATAAAGTACAGCTTTATTTTGCAAATTGTGCATGCCCAGGTTGACTCAAATTTAAGCCTTCCAAACTATTATTTGAATGACGAAACCAGCTACCCACACCCCACTTCTCCCATGCCCCATGTTTCCCTGACCAACTAGAGAAATCCAAGATTCATTCTTGAGCTGATAAAACAAGTAAGGCAAGGCAGAAGTCAGTGACCCATTTGTCCAACACTTTTGCCAAGATAGAGTTTCCCCCTACTGTTGATTCAATTCTCAACATCCCTACCCTGAGCAAGTCTCCAGCAGTGTCAAATAGTGTTAAACAGTAAGCAGCAGAGCAGCTCTGTAGTAAACAAGAACTTACTGTTACAAACAGCAAGTCAAATTTAAAGCTTTTTTTAGCACATCCAAGATGACTTGTTTCAAGCTGAGAAATACATCATGACTAGTGCTTCCAGAGTTCCTCAACAGTAAAAATAAAGTGACTTCCAGGTGAAGGGATGAAGCTGGAAGGTCAAGCAGATCAAGAGCAGAGACTTCAAATCAGCTAACATACACCAGGGAAGTTCACTGTAAACAGAAAAGGGCTCCTCAAAAGCAATGTGTTAAATCAAATTGGTTAAATAGAACCATTGCACATGATAAAGTCTTATGTCCTGACTGTCTTTTTAACCTCTTGAAAAAGCATTGTTTCCCCACCTCTGCTTCCTCAGACCACTTGCACAAAGAATTTTACTCCAAAGCCATCATGTCCCCATTTTTACACTACGGTACATGCTGAGCCCCATTAACCCCGGAGGCAAGGGAAGAAGGCACAGGGGATAAGGGGACACACGGACGAGGCACGCACTCAGGGGGAGGATGTAACTACCAGGAAGGGGAGGACAGGAAAGAGAGAGAATGTGCTGGAGAAAAGATTACAACAGCAGCCAGTGCTTTACTGTTCATTGCACGAAAAAGGTTGAGCACGCTGTCAAGGCGTTGGCGCATTATACAAGGTTTAAACAAGTCCAGCCAGCTGCCTAAACTGTCTTAGCACTTACCAAGAAAATGAGCAGTGACAATGCCAGACAAAGTTTGCGATGCCTTTATTTGGCATGTTGCATCCCACTGTGCCATTTATGTGGCAAAATGAAATATGAATGTCTCATGGGACTGTTTTTTCATTGCTTACAGATGGGAAGTTGGAACATCAGCAGCAATGAAAAACAATTCTGGCTTAAGAGGACAGCTGTAATTATCATCGAATATACGCATACCCACAATAAAAGCTTGGTTCCCATGCAGAATCCACACTACACAAGTGGACTAGACACTCCAGCAAGCCCAGGACCCTCAGAGCCCAGCCACAAAGGCAGAAATCAAACTTTCAGCACTTTAAAAGGGAAAATCTAGTGTTTTGAAGGCTCTATTTTCAACCACTCAAGATAATTAAACTAGAGGGATAACTATAAATAAATCATGTAAGTGAGGTGCAAACAAGACAACTTGTTAAGTGTAATTCATACTGTCATCAGGCCTTCCTCATATTAGTACCAGAATAGCAAGGAATGCAGTTGGCACTCCAAATCCTCCTAACCAGATGGCTGCTTAAGAGTTACAACCTTACTTCATAGGAACTATTTTCCAACAAACAGCTCCAAAAGAGAGACAATAACACATCTGCTTCCCATTAATATATATATATTAGTTTTCAAAAGTTGTTCTTCTGGAGGGGGAAGGAGAAGGCTGTACTAGTGAGGATAAAAAACTAGCTCTTTGCTCTGGTAGCTCTGTATCTGTACTGGTCATTTGATGCAATGAGATGCTGCAGTGCCCAGTAGATTCTGCTCAAATAGCAGCATGGAATGACATTGCACTCTAGAGAATTCTGAATGTCTAATTAATGTTCTGGAGTGTAGTTAGGGATACAGGTTACTAATTAGCATTTTAACTAGGAGATGCAATCCTGTGCATCTGTAAGTGTTAAATCTACTTTTCATGTTGTGTTCTTGAGGCATGCAAATTTGTGAGCTGAGCTTCTCAGTACTACTGCAAGGTAGGGAAATACCTGTCTCGCCAATGGAGAACAAATATAGAGGCAAATACTTGTGCAAGCTCACACGTGAATTCTGGCCGAGCCCAAAAATAGAAAATAAATTTTAAAAATATCTGAAGAGACCATTTCACTTAAGACAACTCCTGAAATTAAGGGTCTTCATCCATCTGGTAATCTGAAAGTTTAAGCAGGAAGGGGAAGGGGGAGAAGAAGCCCTCTCAGAGTTATTTTAAAAAAACCAATTACTTAACCCATCTCTAGGAAGTTAGAGAAGAAAGTTAAACACGTATTAAGTTGGAAAACTTTTAACAGAGATATAGGCTATCAGTATTCAACTACAACTGCTATGCATCTTCTGGCTCCAGAGTTTAGGACTACATCCAAGAGTACATGAATCTCTAGCCTCTACAGAGAGGAAGGCTGAAACTGAAATGCCACTTAGAGCACAATATAGAGAGGGCAGAATTGAGGTGAGACAAATTTCTCTTTCACTGATGGCTTATGAACTGCTCCCAGAAGAACCTAGAGAGGAAAAAGAACCCTTTGGATTCGAATGAAAGTTTCACCATTTAATGCTTAAAACTTTTTTCCTTTTGACATTAGCTAATTCATATTTCTTCTGACTTGTATGCGTTTTAGAAGCCTTGTTTCGCCACCTGAATCCTGATGTTGAAAAAGTCGTTATTCAGTAAATAAGGTCCAACGAAAGCGGAGATTCATAAAGTTCCTCACAGGCTACAAAGAAAATGCATTTAGTGCTCCATGTTCTACCTACGTTCATATTTTCGACATACCATTTGCTTCCAAATCAGCTTGCTTACTTAAGTATTGTTTGTGCTGCAGTGCAAGAGACCTGTTTTTGTTGACCTGGGTCCATGATCACACTGTTAATTCACTTATTCAATATAAATCACCCTAAGAGGCATATACTCGAAAATTTACAACAGTTTTCCCTTTTTATTTTAAAAACCCCTCTGTACACAAACGGATGAAGGCACAGGATGTGCAGGCTCACAGCTTTCGCATTAAAGTCTTTTGTTGAAACTGTTCCACCTGTTCTCAGCCCTCTAAGAAAAAAAGAGTCTTGAGGACTCCACTTTGTGGAAGAGCTCTATAAAAGCCTGAACGGTGATTTTAAGTACTAAGGAGAAAATGAGAAACGTTAGGTACGTGAATTAGGAAATGTTAATTTCATGCACTTTAGGAACACACACTCACACCCCACAGTAGTAGAAGCAGTAGTAGAGGAAAACACTACATGTGTAGGGGTAGAAATATTTGTTACATCATGGTGCTGGCTGGCGATGGAGGGTTGCCGCCTTAGAGCCCCCTGAATGGTACTTCCACTCTGGAAAGCATTCACTACATCCATCTGCAAGGAATCAGAGATTGTGACAGCTTGCTCAGCAAGAGAGAGAGAGAACAAGAGAAAGGACCATCCCATCTATAACACACAAAAAGTAAAGAAAAAAGGCACTTTTTAAAAATAGAGCAGATACACAGGCAAGAGTTGCATTTAAAGCTGAAGAAAACAGAGGACCCTGAGGGATTACACATCCATCCATACCCCCTTGACAGTCTCAGCCACACCACTTAGAACTGCCACCTTAGTCAAAGATGGAGAGATTTCCCTCATAAGACCCACTGCATCCTACCTTTTTCAAGACCATACCTGAGTTTGTATCCTGTTTAGGCCCCTAAACCACAAGATCTGACCACGACGCAATTCTCTCTCAGCATGATCAATCTCCTCTACATCTTCTGCTAGTTCTTCTTCAGGAATCTCTTCCTTTTGTGTTCCATGACCAGCTTCTTTAAGGAATTTCAGACGGCTGGTTGGAATTGTTGAAATCAACTAATAGTGAATGAAATGTATAAATCAGGATTATTCTTTCTTTTAAACAAATAAAAAAAAAAAGTAATACCAGTCTTAAGGCTTAACATGATAACCTGTATACAATTAGCAAAGTTGAAAAAACTAATTACATAAACAAGATGATTGTATCAATGTAAAACAAACACTCCAGCTGAATAGCTGCAAAGCTGTGAACATACTTACTACCTCAACCAAGGTGTAAAAATAAAGTTGGGCTACGAACAACCTTGACAGGGACAAAGAATTCCAGATTACTTGACAATGCCAGGAAGGAACAGCACTGAAGCTACAAAAGCCATTAGTCCTGTAGATTGTACTTGTATCTAGAGCTTTTAGAGTTTCATCTGTTTGATGAGCATGATGTGTCACCAAGTGGGACCTCCATCACCTACAGTAACCACAGTTAATTCAGAAATACAGAAGAGACATTCATTCATTTGTGACCTGGAAGATATCAATCCATTTGCGAGGTGAGTGATGTTTCCAAAATTGTGTGTATCTCAAGCTGTTACTTTGCTAGTTGGTGTTTAGAAGTTTATGTATCTTAAATTAGACAAAAGCTACATGTGATTAAGGGGAGTCATCTTTAGATATGTCCCATCTAGCAGATCCAGATCAATCCCAAGACTGCTTTCCTTGATCATCACCAACCTAGAAGACCATTTCTGCAGCTGCAGAGGAAAAAAGACAGCACGCTCCAAAAGCAAAATAAACAGCCTTTTATGTTGAAACTGCTACTATGAATGCTTCCAGCTCACACATCAGTTTCTATTATTCTTTGAAAAAAGCTTTGACTTTGACTTTAATGAGATGCTAGAGCAGCATGAACTGCAGCAGGGAAGCCTTGCCCTTGCAAGACACTTTGGGTCAAAGGTATTTCAAGCCATCTCAATTCTCTTCTAGGCTACTTTTAAACCTCAGAGTGACTCTATTTGATTTTTTTAAATAATTAATTTTCCAGAGAACCTTGTTAAAAAGCTCAGTCGCTTTTAGGATATGTGTCTATGTACATATTTACAACTAAAATTTATCCTACCAATTTTATGGTGAAACATGAAGTGTCTTTTACTTAGTGGAAGGAAAGAAACTGTAATGGAAAACTCTTCATGTGGTATGAAAAGTTTAGACAACTATGTCATTAAATAATAGAAAACTCTCTAGCTCTAAAGTTTCACGTAAATAAGCTTGCTGCTTACAAGCACTGTTGTGCATGCAATAGTAATGATGTGCTGGGGGGAGGGGGAAGGGAAAAAAAAGTCCAAATGTAATGCCTTAATAGGTGGGAGGACTTTCAATTATGTCAAAATTACACAAATGAAGATTAAAGTTGGTTTGTGTTTTGCTGCATTTCTTGCTACTCCAGGAGGTTTTTAAATCAAGAAAGTACTGGCAAATTTAACAATCCTGTTTTTTCAAGAAAACCATTAAGCATCAAGTTAAATATATTTTAACATTAACATATTCGTTGCATCTTGTATTCTTAAAAAAAATTTCTGGTAAACATATCTGATTGATATAATTTCATATTTAAAAGGTAACTACAACTGCTTCTAGTTACAAATTGCTAAGCAAACCAGCCACAGCATCTAGTTATGAAATGTAAATAACTGACCCACTCTGAGGAAGGAATATTCAACTAAGGACTTTCTAGCTATTGAATTAGCCAATTTTAATTAATATTTACTGTTAGTCTCCATATATTCATATAGCTCACTCAAAATATCTAAATGCTAGTGTATTTGCATTTTCCATTTAAAGTATACTATTGCAAGTAGATATTTGGCATTTTGAAAGATGCTAGTTTACCTGGCCCCAAAGTAGTGTGCCCATGCCCAGGAAAATGGACCACAGCCACTGTTCAATTGAAAGCTCTGAGCAACTGAAAGGCTTCCCACCAAACTGCACAATAATTATCTGTGGAGAACAACATAATTAAACATATATCAGTGACCCATTACTAGAAAATTCCCTAATGCTTTAAGATTACAACAGACAGCTCTGCAAGAGAACATAGGATTTCCTATATTATTAAGCATACTCTTCTTCCACTGTCTCAGTAGTCTGAGCAAGTTTCCAAACCTAAGCCATATTTTTATGCTTTCCAGTGTTTCAAGAACTACCCATTTATTCTTCAAATGTAACACTCATGAAAACCTGTTGCTTCCTCCTTACATGCGTTTTTTTCCCTTCATTTCACTATTACAGCATGCATTCAATGCTACAAATGTACAGTAAATACTCTTCCTATGAGCACCCATCTTAGAACTAAGTCGATTCATAAATTTGTCTTAATAGAATTCATAGATCCATAAGACATTTAATATCTCAGAAGTAATTCTACAGGATATTACTATGTATCACATCCGTGTTAAATATCAGACTTTAAATCACCACATGTAGTAAATCTTGGGGGAAGGGAGCAGAGATCTCAAAAGCAAAATTAAATGAGCTCCTACTGACTAACTATTACAGCAAATTGTACGGGCCCTAATGAGCAAGGTGTCTCTCTGCATAGGAATTACATGCATGAAAGTCTGCCCTGGAGAATCAACAATTCAAAGTAGCAGGGCAGGCATGAAAAGGAGACAGTATTGAACATTAAGTAGGACACATGACAGCTGAAAAGGCAAAGAGTATCTTCTGGTTTTAACTCAGAATAAAACACGGAGCTGACAAATCAGGAGTTGGGAAGACATTCAGTCTGCCAAATTTATAAAGGGAACACAGTGGCAGCCAGGAGTAATTTCTAAATGTTTGGCTTTGCTGCACAACAACAGTCAATCTGCTGCATATGCAACCCTGAAAATAAGAGCAGCTTTCTTAAGAAGTGTCATCTATAAAAATCTAAATCTGAGAGAATAGGTGCCTGGACTTAATGTGAAGCAGAGATGCATATATTTCCAATGTTTGAACTGATATGAATTCCATCAACTTTATGGTATACCAAGTCTAAGGAGAAGCTTAATGTGTAGGTTGTATGTTATGTCCAAAATAACTTGATCCAAAGTGAAAATGGGTTCTGAAATTAAGTAGTATACTGATTTATTTCTTTTGATTAGTTAAAGTGAGGGCTATTTAGAAGGTGAAAATATTTCTTGTAAACTTTTTCTGTAGATTGAGTTTTAACTTGTTTCTCAACATCAGCACATGAACCCAATCAATGGAAGATAATTTCATTTCCTTTGTTAGCATATAGTAAGATAACTAACTAGCTTTTATGAATTCCCCTAGGTGCCCCAACAGAAGGTCCTTGGATATCAGGTTTTTTTCACTTAAAACAGCACCTCTACAATAAATGCCAGTAGGTATCACTAATTTCTGTGCCAGTAAGGTAAAAACTGATACTTAAAATTTCTAAATTTTATTCATGTCCTAATCTCATTAAGGAAATAAAAGAAATGGTACCTTTTCTGTAATGGTTTAAATGGACTCTCATTCAGATGCACAGGCAGATATTACAAGGAAGATTTAGGGGCAAAGGATGAATGAACAGATGACACATACACCTTTCTTCATATTTTGACAAGAGAGTAGAACACTAAGATCAAATTGAAGGACTAGAAAATTCAAAAGGTAACTACAACTACAAATACTACATTCCAGTTTTACCAGTTTCAAAGAGGGCTTACCTGAAAACAACATCAAGTTGCACTTACAACTGACTTTTTGTGTGCTTGACACTCGCACTAGTTGATTGGCATTTCCAAGGTAAGCAAGTACATCAGTGTACTAAATGCATTTTCCCCCCCCACCCTCCAAGAATCTGCTTACCTGCACAACAAATGTCCCCAGCACAATAGAACAGAAGATAGCGTTGTTAAAGATTCCTTCAAAAACATTTCTTTCACCATGAATTTTTCGGGCATTAATTTCATTAAAAAGCTGCATCATCACAAATGTATTAAATACTATAGTATAATGCTCTGAAGGAGGAGCATGCAGAGGTGCATTTCTTCCACTATCGATATCAAAAATTTTTTCACCTGTGTATAAAAGGCATTTATGGACAGCTTAATTAGTGTCTTTACACACACACTACAACAAAATAAATTTTTTTTAAATCTCTCTACAACATTCAGAATAACACTGTAAAGCCTCAGTATTCTTACCAGCAAACAGGAGGGTGAAGACCACTACAAGCTGGTAGAACGCATGACCCAAAATGTTCTTCATCATTGTACGAGAAATCAAAGGTTTGTTTCTACCATAAGGCTTTCGCAACAGAAGAGCTTCAGTGGGTGGTTCTGTTGCCAGGGCAAGAGAAGCTAATGTGTCCATTATGAGATTTACCCACAGCATCTGCACGGCTTTAAGTGGAGAATCCTATAAAGATAGATACATAAACCCTCCAATAGATGTGCACAAATTACAGCTATTAAAGGCATTTATTATACAATACTGGCATGTTCTGAAGAGCATTATGTTCTTTGGACTACTGTTTAACAAAATGTTTGAACTCAAGAGTTAATCAGTCATTACTTTATCAACTTTTATTAGCTGAAACATTCCCCACTGGTACGTACTTGTGTTATGCATGCTCCTGTGAAAGCAACAATTACTGCTACTACATTGACAGTAAGTTGGAACTGAAGAAACTTGGAGATGCTGTCATAGACATTTCGTCCCCACATAACTGCTTTAACAATACTTGTGAAGTTGTCGTCTGTAAGGATAATATCAGAAGCTTCTTTAGCTACGTCTGTTCCAGCAATACCCTGGCAGAAAAAAAAACAAACAGAAACCATGAAATATAACAGGATGCACTGACTTCTTATGCCAAAAGTTATTATGTCCTTGGTCAGCATTCACTTGGATGCACCACGTCTGAAGGACTCCTTCAATGTAACCATCTAAAGGCCTATCGAAACAAGCTCTACTTTCAAATACTACTCAAGTATGGGAACACGTAAACAGACAAAAAACCAAAGTAATGTTGTCTTTATTTTAAAGACAACAACCTTAATACAAATTAGAGAGTTGACAATAAAGGCACATTAAGTTCTCCCAAAGAAATGCTACTGAACCCTGTTCAAGCTGAAGGCCACCAGATGGTGCAGTGCTACAGTTCAGGCTCTGCCCTAATCATTTTGTTCCATGGATTTCAGCAGCAGGCAACCCACGTGCTTGGAAAACAGCAGAATGATAAAGATTACCAACAACCTTTTGCAGAAGGGCATTAGCATTAAATAGTAGAATATGCAATGGCATTGCATATGCATTGCAAGCAACATGACATTCTTAAATTTTAAGCACCTCTAGGTCTCCTATAGTATCCACATGGTTGTGTTCTGTGCAATACCCACTTCAAAGACCTTTATTCTTCTTTTGGCATTCCAAACCTACTAAATTAATAGCAAATTTAATGATCCTTATTCTTTATATATTATTTTGTTGAGGAAATAAGTCACCTGCACAGCAATGTGTACAGCTTAAAAGATACCTTCAGATATCATATAGTGTATGGTATGTATAAAGTGCTATTTAGGTAAGCAGCTAGAGAAGATAGTTTCTTACATAGATGAACACAGACAGCAATTCAAGGAAACATTTAAAACAGACAGACAAATCTGCCCCTGACAGTGGCAACTACAGCAGCTATACCATACCAGAACACAGATACTGTTACAGTCTAGAGAACATTTCATATGTAGCTGTCAAATTTTTAAGTTATGCTTTGGAAAAATGCTCCTCGACAATGGTGTGAAATCTCTTTCCCATTTTTTCTCTCAGCAGTAGAAGCTGAGTCAATGTTTCTGCATGTGGTATAGGAAGAGTGTAGTCTTCATTTTTTCTTTCCCTTCAAATGCTTTAAGACTACAGTGACCTGCCAGGACCAAACTGTACCTTAATAAGCTTAAAACTGAGAAGGAATCTTGTGGAAAAAAAAAGCTTGAGGAATCTGTCTTACCATGTCTCTTGAAAGAAACAGAAGAAAGCTCAAACCTGCATACTTAAGGCATGAGCCTATCCAGTATTAGTACTTGAAAGCTAAGACATGGTTTGGCAGCCATGTGAAAGGGCAATTGAGACAGCCACGTAATCTAACAAATCATCCAGACAAGTGCAGGTCCTACACTGTCATAAAATGCTGTTGCTCCAGTTGTATTTCAGATACACTGGATATGGCCTCCAAAGCCATTTTAAACATCAGCTGGCAGTCTCTTTCATTATGGTCTCCCTATTTCTATGTATACTTTAATGGGATTAAGCTCATTCCATATTGCATATAAGCTTCACTCAAAGTCAACACAGTATGCTATTTACCACCTAAAGTTACTTTGTTTTATGTTGAAAACATTTCAGAAATCTTCAGTATCCGTAATTCTGTTCCAATGCTTTGCAACAAGCTTTTGTGTAAAAGATTTTTCATTTGCAAGTAATTAGAAATCTGCATTTTTTAAAATTTTATTCAATGGTGAATGCCACAAGAACATTTTCCATCAGTTAAAACACAGTTAAGTTGGAATGTTGACTTCATTAACACTGTTGTATACTAGGTTCATGAAACAGGGTTCTTTAATCTTAAGTGATTTGATAAGTTATTGATAAAAGAGGATTTTTTTTTTAAAAAAAAAATCATACCATAGCGAATCCAACATCTGCCTTCTTCAAAGCTGGACCATCATTGGTACCATCACCAGTTACTGCTACAACTTGCCTCTGGTCAAAGACAGTGCTGTCAATTATACCTAAAATAAAATCACATAGGGGTGTTACAGTTCTAAACTGACAACACAGCAAGGACTTAACCTGAAAGAGAAACCCAGTTTTATCTTCTTCAGTCATAATAAAATACCACAAAAACAAAACAAAACAAAAAAATCCCACAAGCAAACAAAAACAAGAGTCACCAAAAAAATACTCGTTGGCTCAATTTCTCAAGCAGAAAGAAAAAATCAGTTGGAAACACCTTCATAGACACTTCCCACTGTTCAGTCCTCCTTTGTTTTCCTAGAAGCTCATGAAAAAAAAAAAAATCTTAACTTTACTTAAAATCTCAGAGAGTTTTAACCTACCTTTTACCAGCGTGTGTTTGTCAGTGGGAGAAGATCTTGCAAGGACACGAAGCTTTGGCCAAATTTTATCTATTCGCTCTTGCTCTATCTGCAGAAAGAGCATTGGTTATATTTTACACAGGCAGGCGACTTAGAATATCTGTTGATGCACTTGACAATGCAGTCACTATGCTTACCTCTCCTTTTTCATTGCGTATTCTTCTGTTAAAGTCTTTGCCCTCTAAACACAGGAAGTCTTCCCCAGGATTCAGAATACCACATTTTAACGCAATAGCACGAGCGGTGTTAATGTTATCACCAGTGACCATACGTACAGTTATGCCTGCACGTTGACACTTTTTTATTGCATCCGGTACCTATAAGCAAGAAAAAAACCCCACAGGCTCAGAGGCTGTACATTAGTTAAGTAAATCTAGACACGTGAGTGAAAGGAATGTTTATGGTTCACTACAGGACAGCTCTTATTTTAAAATGAAGACTGTAGTTATGGAACATTTGAAAAAGAAATTAAGTAGTGTATCACAATTCTTTTCCCCACACAAATAGCAATTCTGGCAAGAGGCTTTGTGTTGCTGTTATATCAGTTTCCCTCCCTTCTGCAATTTTTCAAATACTGCAGTATTCAAAAATACCACACAAATCCTCATGACATATTAGGCTGTACTGAGTACAGGCATTTCATTTATGATAATGTGAAATAAACTACAGTTCATGCTCCACTACTTCACCCATTACTTTTATTGTGAAGTGACAATAGTGCAGATCAGCCCCGATTTCCACATGCACGTGGCATAAAAGCTTTCACTATTGAAAAACCTTATACCTCAACCCCAAGCCAAACTCCTTGCACCCTCATTTCCCAGGTGACAAGCTCACCTCTCTCTGTCATTCCCCATGAGAAGCTGGCAACAAGCACAATGACTAATCTTATCTAAACCAAAAGTCCTAATATTCCAAGTGGTAAAAAAATGACAAGTTGTTTCATTTGCTGAGACCCTGCACAGTAAGCACCTTAAGTTATTAGTTTGTACAGAGCTTCAGTAACACAGCATAAGTGACATTAAGTAGTTTTAATCTGCTTTTATAGCTCCATTAACTTTCCCTCCAAGAAATTAGATTTTCATTTATTAACCATGCTTAAGGCATACAATAGCAGTTCTGTTTCTTGTACTCTGCATGATGAAAAACATGGATCCCGTGTAACAGAATCACTGCAGCTTAGCCGGCGACCCTACCTCAGGTCTCACAGGATCCTCAATCCCAACAACAGCAATGCATGTCAGACCAGTAACGATATCATTTTCGTTGTCCCACTCCGGCTCAGGCTCCCCTGCTGGAAAGTCTCTGAATGCCAGGCAGATGGTTCTGAGACCTTCAGAAGCCATTGGCTCAATTACAGTTTTCACAATATCATCACGGTCCCTAGGCCTAAATACCTTTGGTTCTCCATTAGCACTCAGTATTTTGAAGCACCTGGAAAGAAAGGTTTAAAGAGTTACCAAATTTTCACCAGAAGTTCATCCCACTCTTTGGCTTACTAGTCAATTCCAGTAAGTTTCCACAGGGCTTTTTTTTTCACTGGGCTCATGCACACATGCACTAAAAGCCAGTAGTGGCATCTCTAAGGTAATCTTTTCCATATGCACTTTATTTGTTCAGTTGCAAAACATCCTTTCTGTAGAAAGCTTAACTGTGCCAGTCATCCTAGGATAAAAGCAATGCCTGATGAATTTCACATACAAACATCAGTTACCTCCCAGAAGTATCCATTTCCCCATTGCATGTAAACAGACTGGTGTCTGCACTGGTTGAGTCAGGCAATCCAGCCTCAAGTTCGACAAAATAACCCCACCTCATTGACAGCAATACAGTCTCAGAAGGAAGTACACCTTCAGAGCATGCCTGAGCTGCTCTAACTGCTACAAGCACCAAACTTACAGCACTGTAAGCAAACTCAGGTACTGCTGCCTTTAAGAACAGGAAGGTTTGCAGCCCCCCTCTTCCCCCGCAACCTAAGTACAGAGAATGCAGAGAGCATCCTGGCATGTGAGGCAATGTGAAATATTGAATTAAAAACAAATACTCAAACTGATTTAGATGTTTATATAAGACACGAGATTCACTGCTATGCACTCTAGCATTTCAGTACATGTTCTCTTAGTTCTGTTTCTTCATGCCAAAGATGCCATTGCTTTCGCAGACAGCATATATACTTTACCAATATTGATGCCATGAATATAACACTACCAAATATTTTGAGTAGGAAATGTAGTCTTGTTCATGCATCCTCCACAAATTTTTGCTATAAAGTAACACTGCATGCACTAGTTTTATAAATGAGTACTAACATAGCACCCCATTTAAAAAAAAAAAAAAATTCTTGACTTTTATTAAGTATCAAGTTCAGATCTTGCAGATCTGCAAAGATGATTACTGTTACAGTTAAGTGTTTAGCCCAAGGATTTAGGGAATTCCCTAAAAGTTTCCACCTCAAACGGGAAATTAAAATTAAGCAATCCCTTACAGCGTCAAAATTCCTATCATAATTTAAATTTGAAATCTATGTGGAATTTCCTACTTTTGTTTATCTGTTCAAATGTCAGTAATCATTAAGGATATCTAGTGTTAGCTACAATCATAAGGCTGGTGACAAATTCAAACATTCCAAGAGGACTAAATGCATGTAAAGAAGTTCTATGCAAAGACTGCATTGAAACTCCCTCAAATATTTGAGTTAATGATAACAAAAAAGAAAGTGCTCTACTTGCAAAATTTCTGCATTTCTTCTACACTAATTAGTGACTCATTTGTGTCTTATAAATGTTCATGTTTAAGTTTCAGTATTCAAGTGTAGTCATATATGTTATAACAGAGAAGGAGCAGCACAACTGACAAACCAGGGTACAAGTACTGCATACAAAGCAGCTTATGATGGCTAAGTCTTTTTCCTATTCAGTGCATACTCTGAAGTAGTTTCCTATTTGGATACTATTCAAATAATATTCAAATCATTCTAGGTTTTCTTGTTCTTTGCTAAATGCCCTTATTTATTTTCTTATCTCAGTTCTTAAGTGGATCACATGAGTCTGGGATGAATGAATCCTAGAAACATCTACAGTTCAATTGTCCAATATTATAAGTTTCAAAGTACTTCAGAAGGTAGAAGTAATGTGAATATAGGCATACCTATTCACTGATGAGACTTGGCTCAAAATTTAGCTATGCAAAAAAAGTACAGATTTTAAGGTCCATATCAAGAGAAACAAGAGTCCTTTAAAGACTGACTTTTTGTTCTCTGCACAAAAGTTGAGGAGAAGGAAGATTACATCTTCTTTCAGTAGTACATTAGTACTTTCCTGGATAATCAATTTGGGAGCTATTAGCAAGCAAAAAAATAAATTGAACTGATGATCATCACCTATGTGCTACTCAGACTAGAAACAGTTTGACATTAGAACAAAAATGGGCCTGGCTACCAACTGCTGTTCCTAGAGAACATGATGCACAGGTTTGACGTCTCTCCTCACCTAGTTAGGAGTTACCACAGCTGACTTCACACCTATAAAGGTTTGTCCCAGTGGTGCCTAATCGCTCACTAAGTATAATCTCATTCTAATAAATCCTTTATAGACAGGCAGACGGATAAGGAAGCAATTGCTTTGTCACATTAAAACCCCTCGAGCTGATCAAACATTCAAATTCAGCATCCTGTTAAAATTATCAACATGAACATAAAGTTGCACAGTCTAAGCAGTAATATGCTAGAAGTAATCACGTTTCAAAGATGCTAGTCCTTCCTGGAATTTAGGCATATCAACTGATGGGATTTTACTAGAAGACAGGTGAGCATTTTGACCAACATCACCTAAAAAGTAAATTAGTTTAACTAAAGCATTGTGTCCATATTTTCTTTTTCTTTTTTCTCCAGGGTGGGGCTGGGGTGTTTGAAGTAAAGTAACTAAAGTGCTAACTGTGCATCTTACTGTAGAAAGTCAAACAACTGAAGGAGACAAGCTGTGAAGCTGCAGTCACTTATTTGTGATTACAGAAACAAGTATCTCACAGACTATGTCACAATGCTGTTTAGCATGTCAGTCTCCACACCTATCACAACATTTAGCCAAACTTAAGAGTTGAATCACAAAAGTCGTTGTTCTTACTTTTTAAGAACTATCTCAGAGGCACCTTTACTGAATATCCGGAAACTGCCATCAGAGTTTTTTAACACAGTACTCATCGATTTTCTAACAGAGTTGAAGGTGTACACTTTGTACAAATCCTCTTCTGGTATCTCATTTCTTACATCCTGATAATCACGTTTTAAATCCAAGAGCAATCCCAGCAAGGCACATTCAGTTTTATTTCCAACATGACGTGGTAGGCCACCTTCTTTTTCAGGAGGCTGCAAGAAGAACAAGAACCATCACTGATTAGGTTAACTTACAAACCACTGAAGCCCGCCATTTAGAAAACAAGGAAGGACAAGCTTAGTTCTGGGATAGGGAAGTTTCATTTTTTCAGTCATTAGTTTATAAAATTCTATGAGTCATGCTCTGAAGTAATACTGCTGCTTTTTTAAAGTAACTTCTGTACCTGTTTAGGATCTTTCAGTCCTTCAGAAATCACCCATTAAGTTTGTATCAATCCCAACATGACATTTCTAAAAGGCATTTTCCATTACTTGAAATATTTATCTGATCAATTGAGTGTAGACCCTGAACAATCATTTTGTATTTTAAAAATACAGATAAGTTCACATATACTGACTTAGGCAAGCTAAATGGCATTATTTCTGCTAAATTAAAGTATCCTCTCCTGTAATAATTCTTCAGTGACTTAGACTATGACCACATCACCTGTTAGCCTTCTTCTGAACAAACTAAGTCTTTAAGCTTCTTAAGTCTCACTACAAGTTCTGTTTTCCAGGCCATGGCCTATTTAACTGGAAAGAATTCAGAAACAAGTTTCCAACCCTTTAATACCAGAAAAAGTTTCTTATCCCAGCAATGTGGGATATGCACACACTAGTCCTATAAGTAAAGGAGTATTTCTCTCAAAATATTTGCGCTTATATAGCTGTAACACTGCAGTGTTTTTTGCAGCAAAATAGGGAGAAGCACTTACTCAATCTGACATGTCTCAGGTGGCTAGAGCTGAACTACCTTAATCATAAGTCAATGTTCCATTTTCATTGTTCAGAGCTGCAAGATTTTGAATTTGGCTGTACTGAACACTCACATTTTCAAAACGTTCACTTCAACATGCAGCTAAAGACATTGAGTTCCCAGTATGAGAAATATCAACATCCAGTACATCCATGGCACACAAAGATAATGCAGACTCAAGCACTTGACATATGAGGAGAAGCTGAAAGGGTTGAGACTGCTCAGTCTGGAGAAGATAATGCCCGGGGGGAGAAGCTTATCGGTGTGTATTAAATGCCTGAATAAAGCAGGTGCGTGGAACAATGGTAAAGACTGTCTAGCCAGACTTCCTAGTGGTGCCCAGCAAGGGGACCACAGGCAATGGATACAAACTGAAGCTCTTGAGTTTCCATTTTAAGATAAGGAAACACCTTTTTACTCTAAGCAATCAAATATTTGATCAGGCTGCCCAAAGGCTGCAAAGTCTCCATACTTTGAGATTTTTAAAGACTGAGTGGACACAGCCCTGAGCAAGGTGCTCTGGCTGACCCTGCTTTGATGAGGAGTGGATCAGAGGTTCTCTCAAGGGGTCCCTTTCAGCCCTCTCTGATTCTATAAAGGAGACTAACTACCTACTTCTGTGGATGTAATTCCGTTAAAATTGTAGTAGTAAGGGACTTGGTCAGTTTACATATATACTTTTCTTTATATAGAAAGAGCTTTAGAAAATAGACTGTGAAACCCCTCGCATGCTGCAACTCATAGTATTTCCATCTTGTTTCAGAGAAATTGGTGCTGTTAAACTTTATGTGCTGCCTCAAGTACTGCTACTGTGGAAATTCCTGCAGAGGTACCATTTTTTTTGGCTGATAAGTAGCTTTTGAACTGAGTTTTCACTGCTCTTTGTGCACAAAGCATCCATAGTGGAGGCTTCTACAAAATCTCGAAATGCTAATTAATTCAGTAAATCCTAATTATTATTTTTACTGCCTTAAAGAATATAAGTTATGCAACACGTTGGAATAACTACAGCAAGGAAGCTACGTTTAGAGTTTTAGAAAATAATGCACAAAAATGTTAAATAATCCACTATTTAAAATGTTTAACAATCCATTACTCCTTCTATTTCAAAATATTTTGCAAGTTTCAAACAACATTTTGGCAAACACATTACAATTCTAAAGCTTACAAACTTATACAACAGTATTTGGAAAGAAAATCCATTAAAATCCTCACCTATATTCACAATTTTTCATTATGTTCTATTTAATGTACTACTCTTAAACGTTTATTTTGAAGTACCACTCAAATCCAGCCAAAACACTCTTCAAGTGGGGTAAATAGCCCCACTTACAAAAACGAACTTAGGCACAACTATGAACTTAAAAGGAAATTATCTTCCTGAGATTATATCTTTGAATTGCCAATTCTAACTGAAATAAGCCCTTTTTTCCATTGAGTTTCAAATAAATGGTTAAGCAATTTACAGCAGGTACAAAACACCTTTCACTGCATTGTGCCACACACACTGAAAGAGCCATGTGGCCATCAGACAATTTGCATCTTTTGAGGAAGTTGTTCAGTTACCTTAAATGGAATAAAGAAATCTCCACTTACCAGTATTTTGGAAGTATAAGCACAATTAACAGAAATTCCTGTCACAAGATAAGCCATCGTTTTCTCTGGAATAGCTTCTGGTTCTGGAATTTTTTTGTAATGTTTTTCATTGATGTAGGCTTGGACCACTGTCATTCTGTTCATTGTCAATGTTCCCGTTTTATCTGAGCAAATGGCTGTTGCATTGCCCATAGTTTCACATGCATCCAGATGTCTCACCAAGTTATTATCTTTCATCATTTTCTAAGAAGATAAAAGCAGTTAACAGCAATCCGTGACCATTCAACTTCAGAAATTCTCATTTATGGAGTCCAGTCTTACACAGTAGTTTCAGAAAACACTCAGTCATTAAGTTATCTGGCATCTTTCAGAGGAAGAATTTGCAACTGCCACTTTCAGTATAGATTCCCTTAAGTCTGTTATATGTCACAGTAAACTTCATTTTGAACATGGTACAGAAATACAGTTTTAATCTCCTGTATCTGCATGTCACACTGATTATTGGTACTATTCAAACTGGTAGGTGCAAACAGTTTATGATGATATTTAGAAATGGAGGAGAGGTAAGGTTTGAGCTTTACCAGACACAATATTTTAAAAGTTTTCCTGCTTAAAAGAGAAGTCTAATACAGCTTATTTGAACTATCTGAACATCAGATAATACCGATTTCAAAGATGCTAGATTCAGATTTATAATGAAATACAAACTGGGAGCCAGAAGTGTCAACTAAAATAGTGAGGACTACACAAATTTCATAGGTTAAATATCACTTTAAATTCTTTACTTAACAGGCTTGTACAGTATTTTCACTTCTAAGAGGAAGATGAAGTTCAAATGATACAATAAGGGTACTACCAGTTAGTGCTGTATGTTATTACATCTTAGAACACAGCCTAAGCATCCATCATCTTTACAATTACATTTTAGAGAAATAATCAGTCTCTGCACACTGATGCAGTAATAAAATGAAGAACACAAAGAGCTTTAGTTAAAAAACATGCTGTATAATAAACAAAAAGCTAAATGTTTTACACTATTCAGTCCTCAAAAAAATCAATTGGGAAGCTTTTGCACCAGTTGCTGAACATATCAGCTAGGGAGAAGGTTAGATTTACAGAAGAGTTTGTTATTTACAAACTCCAAGGCATCTATTTATTGTAAGCAGATGCTACAATGCTACGTACTGAACCCATTCATCTTATTTGGCTGGCAATGCTCACTGGCAATGTTCACTGTTCCTGTTAGTGTGCATTCATTCAGAGATGAATAAAAGTACTGCAGGAGAAGTCTTATGCAGTTCAGGGAAACAGGAAAAGCTTCTTCCCAGTCTGTTATGTATACATGTGATGCAGCATAACTGGATTTTAAGAGTTGATGAATACACCCACCTACCATTAAAATCTATTTGCCCTCTACCCACTTACCTTAACAGAGTAAGCCAGAGATATAGTGACTGCAAGTGGAAGACCTTCTGGAACTGCCACCACCAAGACTGTAACTCCAATAATGAAGAACTTCACAAAATACTGAATATAAATTGGTGTACATTCGGCAAGCCAAGGTCTCTTCTGTACCCAGAAGGTATCAATTACAAAATATAGCACAAGGATAATGACTGTGATTGCAGACATCAACAAACCTTGTTAAAAAGAGAATAAACAGTTTTAAAAAAATATCTCAAATATTTGGCAATACAGACTGTGGGTAAGTGCAAATACTTCTGCCTTTATAGAAGCTAGTTTAGAACTAAGTTTTAAAACAAGCAAGTCAAAACACTGAGGTAGTTCTCAGAGGTGGTCCAGCTTCCATTGCAAGTATTTCCTCATGCATTTCATCTAGAAATTTCTAGAAATCTTCTTTTCTTCAATTTCATTGGAAAGCATAGGGCTAATTAGTAACAGGTCAGACCAATGTGTAAAGTCAATAGACTAAGCAGAATAAGAAGTGAAAAAATTCAGGAGGCCTTCACCAATTGTACTGCTGACTTATTCAGAAGAGTGCTTCAGTGCAGTTTCAAAGCAGGAGGACAGGAAAATCCATGCATGAAGTAAGGCTGTGTGGGGAAGTACAATGGGTCAAAAGGCACATAAAGGAAAACAAGACCTCTTGGAAGATATGAAAGAAAAATGCAGGACAAGGACAGTCATTTATAGTAAACATATAGTGGAATTTGTTAATCTAACTGGAAAATTAACATTGCCATACATAACTGCAGAGTGCTACAGCTAAAAGTTTAATTGCTCTGTTTCAGGATCTCTAATGACACAAATGCTAAAGTCAGCCTGTCTTGAGCTGCAGGCTGGACTACAAGTCGTCTTGAAATTCCTTCCAGCCTGAATCTTTCAACAATTCCACATGGACCAAAATAAATCCTGAAATATTTGAATTAAAACACTACACACTAGATAATACAGCCTAAAACTTACACTGAACTTCACTGTTGTTTTAGTCGACTTTCAAGCAGAAACAATCTAGGAAATATTTTGACAATGCAGCTGAATATTTGCTGACAAAAAAAGTAGGAAATCAATAAAAATGTTACATATCATCAAGGCATATGTTAAGCGGAAATTTCTAAGCCCCTGAAAGTACTAGAGATAACCTGGTTGACTGTACCACATTTTCCAGACTTCACTCAACTTACAGTTCTCTCAGTACATTGCTAAATGCCATATCTAATCTAAAAAGATCTTTCATAACAGTTGTCTAATGTTATGAAGCTGGAATTTTCTCTCCTAGAAGCTGGCACTTGAAAGCCTGAACCTATTTAAATCAAGGAAAAACAAAAGCCATCCACATGACACAGCGTGAGAGGCCCAGCACACTCAGGCACAATAGCATATTTTCATGCATCAGAATTTTGCACTTAAGTAGCCAGCCTTGAGTGATTTGATTAATTTATCTCCTTGCAAACTATGTGTGTTCCAACTTTTTTTAACATGACATCAACATAAGGAGGGTAACGAGACACTGTACCTGCTTTGCCAATCTGAACTGCGAGCTTTGTGAGTTTGCCTTGGAGAACTGATTTTTCTTTCTTTGGCAAGTTTGCTTTCTTCTTGTCTTTCTCATCTCCATCACCACCATCCTCACTCTTCAGTGGTTGCATTTCCATGGCTGCACCATCCTGAGCTTTAGCTAGAAGTTAAAATAAAAAAAATCTTTAGCCATTAGTGAATCTCCCAAATCAAGGACACTTAAAAAGCTTAATATCCAGCTCCACTAAATATAATGGTGCTGAGTATTATCTTGTGTCCAGAGAGGCCATACTACACATGAATGTTTAATGAAGTGTACTGTGTATAGGTGCTAGAATATCAGGTTCATTGAAGCATTTGTTTTGAGCAGATTCACTTACACCATCTTTACCAGAAGCACTTTGGGTCTAAGGATTCAATATGCATTTTTATAGGGAAGTTTGTATTCATCAGCTACACTCTCAGTAAACAGAGACTTACAAGAAAGAATCAGAGAACCTGCATTTACCTTTATTACGGTTTTCAACAGCTCCATCTTGCTTTTTACCTGTCAGAGAGGAGAAGAATTTGTGTTTTAAGTTGGCTGTGCAGAATGCATTATTTTATATATGTTTTTATATAATGGTTACATTACTCTGCTAAAACAAGAAACAACAAATTTTTCTTAAAGAAAGAAAACTAAAACATGTAAGTCAGCTCACAGAAGCAGCTCACATCTCTTTTGGGACTTTACTTATCCCATACAAGACTGCTGCAGTGTTAAACCTCCCATGGTTTCAAGTTTGCACAAATTGCTAATGCTGACAACTTACAGCTTGTGAGGAAAGTTTTACAAAGGACTTTCCAACACATTTTTGTAAGAAAGATATCTGTGATATTAAAGTGATTCTAGTGGCCTCCATCTTGCTCTGTTCTTCCAATACTTGCCACCAGTATCTGACTACCTCTGTAAATGAACTGCAGGATCTCACTTTGAGAATCAGATCTTTTGTACAACATTGCAGAAGCTACTGTAGTATAAAATATTCATAAATCCACAGCAAAGCTTAACGGAGGTACAGCATTGGATTACTGGATCTGTGTTAACCCTATTTACACAAACATAACCATAATCTGTAGGCAACATACCAGACATCACTGTGAGAATAGCTCAAGCTCATAATAAAATATCACTCCTTCCTGTGTTCAGAAATGGAGTTCAACAAGAGGTCATAAAGAAGGACAGTGAAATGGACATGAAAGAATTTAACAAGTGAAATATCAGAGGTATTGGAAGACCAACATATCATGTGTTTTTTTGGGGGCTTAGCAAGTGAAAAAGTTTACTTCTAAGTAGAGAAAGCAAGAGTTACAATCACTGTTTGTGAGAACCTGAAATGGAAGCACAAAATTGAGGAACTTAGAACAAACCTCTGACATTTTCAGTATCACTGGTAGTTCACCAAGTCTTTGGCCTTAGGTTATTATGTAGACTGAAAATTAGAAGAGTACTCAGGTAGAAGAAAATCAAATTATCAAGCAGCCTGTCTGGCATGACATTTAGTATCTCCACTACACTATTACTGTAGACACAGTCTGATTTCTATATAGAAGATTTCCCCCAAGCATTCTCAAAACAGCTGACCAGAAAAAAAAGCATGTTCATGTTCTCCGGAAGATGCCACTTCAGACTTCTTAAGAACTCATTGTTTCCTAATTTTGTAGTTGTTCTTTCCTAGTTTCCCTCTTCCTCTCACAAGAGCAAAGTTCTTGAGTAACTCCTTGTACATACATTTGCTTTCACTCTGAACAAAGCCATACACAGCCAACTAAATATAGTCCCTTTAATCTCCTTAACATTCACAGAGAAGCTAATTTAGTTTAACCTGAGTTTTATCAAGGAGAATCTTATTAGGCACCTAACTTAAGGGAAAGAGGAAGCTGTCTATCTTGGGAGACAAAAGAACCCCACAGGTGTTCAGGTCCTAGGATACACCAAAACACTACTTGTCAAAGAGGCTCCTGCTTTTAGAATTATAAACAGTGGCAGAATATCAATAAAAGCTATAATCCTCTCTGTATCTCCTGTAGCAGCTGGTACTGTGTTTATTTCCTTCTCCCTCCTCTGTAAGGGGAAGAGTAAAGGATGGCAACTGTTTCATACTAATCCCTGCAAGCCTTGCAGATCAGCTTTTACTCTTCCTTATCATCCTTGAGCTTGAAACTAACTTTCAATTCTTCTTGTAACAATTTTCTAACTTTTGAAGAAACTCATGACTTTTTCAAGTTTCAAGAAGGGTCAAAATTGTAAAGTATTTGTGGGTTAGGACAAGACAAAAAGACTTCAATCCCAGTTCCTGCACAATGAACACATTTGAACAATTGCCTATTTGGTTTGAAGGCCCCTGAGATTCCTAAACACATTTTTGTTTAACTTTCCATTATTCTATCATATTCCTCTGATACAAAAGCATATTTTGGTTTATATTTCAATTTTTTGGTTCTAGTGCCAAGAAGCGCCAGAGCCAGTCCCATACAAAAGACTCCACAATCATTTCATAAAAAATTTTCACTGTGAAGCTCAGTCTTGAACATGCCTCATGAGCACTACCATCAAAACATTACTGCCTAACATTTCAAAGCTTGGATTCTCAGGAGAAAGACTAAGGTTAGATAAGTGACTTTATGATAAGGAAGACAGCCCATTTTACTCTTCACAGAAGGGCTCCAAAATATGCTCAGTTACAAGCCCCTCATCCCTCCAAAAATAAAGCTTACAGAAAAGTGCCATTGAGGATTTCCTTCATGTATATATCTCTGACCATTTAAAATTTCAGCTCTGAAGAAAAGGAGTGGCAGAAGAAGCTGTCTGCTCATTTTTTTATCAAAATCAGTCTTGTATATGCTTAACATATTCTCCACAAGCTCAGCAGTATGAAAGACCTAAACTTTTCCCCTTCAGGTGTTGTAGAAGAACTCCCTATAAGGGGCATTTTCTATCTGTCAAATGCAGAACTAGATACTTATTAGGTTGGACTACATAACTTGTTTGCCATAAAAAACTGTTAGTTATTAGACATCAATGCACCTTGAAGTTACACAAGATGGCAGTTTAACTATTTATGCATGGTATGTATGGCTGGCTAGGAATTGCAAACTTTCCAAACTCCAATCGACCAACGGGATCTGAAGTTTAATTAAAAATCCATGTGACAAGAGTTAGCAGTAGTGGTGCACTCTGGGGTCACTGGACCCGAGCCGATTTCTTTTCCTGTGAAATCTAAGAAGGTATGAGTTTTTGTAAAATATTTCTGGCTTCAGATAACTAGAATATGTTTTCATCCAGTAACATTCAAAAGTTCACCCCCTCTCCCCTTCTCCCCCACCAAGGTATTTAAGATTATTATGCCTACTTTTCTTTTCCTTCTTCTCTTTTTCCTTCTCCTTCTCCTCGTCATCTCCTCCAGCCCCAAGTAAGGTGAAGATGATTCCAGTCTGAGAGTTAACACCTACAGCAGTAACCACCATTCTTCCAGAGCCTTCCATCACGTGTGTACCTGAAAGATTGAATCAGGTTTTCCACTGAGACTTGAGCAGTTTTATGGCAGAGTACATAAGTACTTTGAGGAAATAAGTTCTCAAAAATGACATTGACGAAACTGTTAGATGTGTGTATGTACCACTGTGCTCCCCTAAAGCTTTAACTGCCAAAGCCATCTGGAAAGTAAACCCATTAGCAACTACACAAAATGTTTGTCAGTTTTAAGGGTCTGATCACTCCAACAAAGCTCTGTACTCGTTGCACTGGTTTGGGACACTTTTAGGAGTCAAACTAGATAAAATTCAATTTGCTAGTTTTAACCTCAAAATTTTAAATAACCGGTTTACAGCAGAAACAAACCCATTTCTTCAAAAATTGTCAAATGCTACACACCTGACAGCAGCATAGGATCTCTGTCCAGAGATTTCTTAACATGGTCAGATTCCCCAGTCAGTGAGCTTTCATCAATTTTGAGGTCATTTCCTTGAATGAGTACACCATCAGCCGGTAAAAGGTCACCTACGAGAGATCACTGCGTATGTTGACTGCAGTTCCTTTTTTAAAAATAAAAGAAAGTTCAACTTTAAAAATATGTTTACCATATTTCACTTGTGCAATATCGCCAACAATTATGTCAGCTACTGGTATTTGGATCACTTGGCCACCTCTGATGACTGTGAATTTCTGTTCTTGTTCAATACGGCTCTGCAATCCCCGAAATTGTTTCTCTTTACTCCAGTCATTGAAAGCTGTTACTAATACCACACAAACTACAGATAGGAGGATTGCTGCTCCTTCAATCCAACCTGCTTCAGATTCCTCCTCTTCTTCACCAACATTTACTGATCCACATACTGCAGAAAACAGGTTTTAGATTTAAGAAAGTTCACACAGATATTTCAACAATGAAGAAAATTTCTGGCAAACAGAAATAGCAAATACTTGCTAAACATTTTCCATGCTAGCCTTCTCTGCAATTTTACCTTTATTTTGCATAAGGGTAACACACAAAGAAGCTAAAGAACCTGAAAGCTAGAGCAACTTGAGGAAGTTAAGCCACCCTGCTTATCTGAACATAAGAGAAGTTGATATAGAGAAAATTATTTATCTGTATTATCTTGTTAAATGACGGCATAAGAATGCCAGACTGGTTAACAACCTTCTGCTTTCTCAACATCTCCCACTTCACATTTGTCTTTACAAGCAAAGTATCATCGCAAAAATTCAGTTAAATGAAGGCCCAATCCCTTTATTTTCTACTTAGAAGTATAAATATAGCTTCATTTCTTAAATTAGAAAGTTACTGGTGTCATGTTGCAAATCAAGGAAAATTTAAGACTTGCTGACTCCCCAAAGAAAGCCCACGACTGCAAATTATAAATTGCTTAAATATTTGAGGCAAAGCTAAAAAAAAGAACACTTGCACAGAGACTGGATTTAAAACAAGTCCTTGTTCCCGCTGCAGGCAATTTACCTTTGGCATTATTTTGGTCAGAATAATACCAGATCATGACCAAGGAAATCTCATGTTGTCCTTTTAAGGCAAGCTAGAGTTTTAGTAACGTGCTCTCAAAAAGGAACAATAAGCTGCTTTTCCACTGACTTACTGTCTCCCATCAGATTTACAGTACAGGCATGTTGGACCAGAAAAGTCAGTAGTATAATAAAGGTAGATACCTACTTTTTAAAAAGTTTACTTACATGATTCATTTCCTCCCGGAGGCTGGTAAAAAGAAAGGCCCAAGGATACTACGGCTGCAATTTCTAATATAATTAGTGTAACATCTTGTAGTGCTTCCCATACTAACTGAAGAAATGTTTTTGGCTTTTTAGGAGGTATAAAGTTCTTCCCAAAAACTGCTTCTCTCCTTTCTATATCTGCTGGATTTCCACTTAAACCTATTTAACAATAAGACAAAGTTAGTGACACTGACACGCATTTCATGCTCACATTAGCGACTGAGGTTTCTCACTCATGGAATCAAGTCCCACTCCATATATCAGTAACAATACCGAAAAAGCCATATCTCAAATTCAATTACGTAAGTAATACCCTTAAATCAGAGTCACTATTGAAAGCCAGCTACATTTTATAATTCTCACCTTGCCAAAATAAAGTTGATGGTCTACCTGCTTAATATGTCACTTAATATGACATAGGAACAGAGTAATAATAGCACACATACCTTTGTTCAAAGTAAACAAGTTTGCAAGACAAGATCATTAGTAGAGTTACTACTACTGAGACTGAGTAGCACCATAAAGCTTTAGCAAGACCACAGCCCGTGAAGGCAGCTCTGGTTCCCACTGTAGGGATTCTGTATTCAGAGACAACATCCTAGGATCCTAAAAGTAATGTAACATTTATAATGAGATATTTATTATAATTATTAATATAACCATTATAATTATTATATTTGCATGTTAATTTATTATATAAAATACTATTAAACGTTGTTGAAGCACTGCAGGCACCATGTGGAATGATGCAACCACTTTATGATGCTGCTTCCACCTGGAGTTGTGGTAGTTATTTGCTCTTCTAAAGCTTCACTTTCTATCTCCTCTCACTCAGAGAGCCCATGTTTAGCAGCGTGCAGTGTCCATCACCTCAGTTTTGCACTTATCTTCTTTCTTAAATGGCATATTTGAGTCCTCCTCTGTCTCAATTCTTGTACCATCCTTAAGGGACACTAGCAGTCAAGAGTGCTACACGAAAGGCTACTACAGGTTTCAAGAACTTGCCAAGACCTTAAAACTAAAGGAATACCAAGTATTTTCAGTGCAAGCTCATGCACTCAAGGTCTTCTGTGAGCACACCTCCTGTTTATTCCTCTTAAAAGCTTCCAGTTGACTAGCCCACCATTTGGACTTTGCTCATTTTTCAAAGCAAAGTTGCCAAACTTCTAGTCATGTTCAGAGCAAAGTTCTGGATACTTCAACCATATTGCCTCCAAGGTGATGATCAGCACCTGCTTACAGACAGCTATTTTCTTAGCAGCAATTTCTTTAGTAGCTAACCCAACTGCTTAGTGCTAAAGGCATTGCAAACATGCTAGGTAATCAATAAGAATAGTGGCCGCTGCAGCTGGCTTTCATAATATGGGGGTATTTAACACCTCTAACAGACATTTCCTAGAATCATCACATATTTCAAGACACTTTGAAAAGACTACTGAACTGCAAAGCTCGACTTTAAATGCTAACAAGTGCTATGTAATCCCTTAACTGAAAAGCAAATTATGCGCAGATCTTTTCAAAAGTGAAATGAATTAAATATACTGTGTATATAATAAATTAGATTTCAATTCACCTTGAATTCATGTCTTTGAAGGTTTAATACATGGGAACAATTGTACTCATTAGTCATACCCCTACACTTCTTGCAGTTCAAGCTTTAAGGTGCTTACCTTCACTGTCAACTCTAAGAGCACGGTAAGACTATTTTCCAAATCAAGCTATAAATTACAAGATCTACAAAAACTCAGGACAGCACGGCCATTCCAAAAGGCTGGGCCATATTGCTATTTTGCATTAGATACCACTACTCTTTCAACATGGCAGAGTTTGGAAATTTATGTAAATAATGTCAGCAACACCCCTTTCTTCCTCCCTTCCATAGTGCAGAACATCAGAAGTATACAGCAAAGGTCTTTGAAGAGTAAAAACGTTTCCCAATGAGGCTATACAAAGTTCAAGCTACAATCAGAACCACTTAGTGAAGATTAGTAAATAAGCCTAGCAAAGACAAAAACCATTTGTATTTTTAGTATACACCATAATACAACATGCACCATTACTGAACTTGCTACATTTACCACACAGCTGGCAATTTCACAGTTCACAATCTACTGTCCTGAGGTCAAAACTACTGTCATATTCTTCATCATGTGTCTTCACTAGGGTAATTTATGTTATTTGGGGTTAAGTTTGAAAAATATTAGGCAAGGGACTAGTTAATGCTTCATATACAAATTTTATTAGAAACAAGTTACTAGACAATCAAAATTATGTAGACCTGTGGAAATATCTATATCTGTCCAGAATATAAGCCAGACTTTTGCTATTAAAGATATGCCAAATATTCATTTTGCACATTTGTATACATGAAAGCAGTAAAGTCTGCTCAGTGTCCTTTTCTTTAAGTAATATTGGTAAAGGACTGTTCCCATTTCTCATTTCAAATCAGACAGGTTTGATCCAAATTTTGCCTGAAAACAGACATTGCCTTATATTGTCAACAACTTTCACAGCAAGAAATTGAACAAGCTGAACTCATCCACTGTGTACCACGTCAGAACTACCTGTCCTTTTCCTGTGAAGCCGCTGGTAATTACATAGTGATAAGAGTTTCATGGCATAAAGCATCTGATTAGGAAAAAGTGTCATAGGGCCTTGCAGGTATACACACCAGATTTTAGAGCTAGCATTAGTGTAACAAATAACAGTTTTCTGCACAGATCTTGCCTAGATTTTTTTCCATTAGTATTGTCTCCTTTTCTATACTTGCAGCTTGAATTTGACAAAAGCGGGGACCTAGTTCTACCTTTACAAGAGCTCTCCAGTACTACCTCTGAAAAATTCATAGCAGCTTACCTGGCAGGCTGATTCTCTAAAATTTCATGTTGTGATTTAGAGCCAAAATGACACCTCTGTTGGACACTGTTCTACCTCATCTTAATTAACCTTTTCTGAGCCAGTTAATATGTTCAACTCTGGAGGCTTTGGTGTCTTTATGAGCTTTTCTCATACTTAAGAAAAAGATGGTGCCCTTTTATCAAGTCAGTGACTGTATTTAACTCCTTGCAGTGTATATCTAAATGTCAAATCCTTTTGAAAGGGAAAGGCCTTGATCACACAGCCCTCAGTACAGCACAATCAATCTGCAGGAAAGGGCATCCAACCCTTTTGAGTTTTAGTACGTTGACACTCATCACTCCCATGTGTTAGCTACACTGAGACACGAGGTGAATCCTGCAGTATATGAGGGATTTGGTGCTTAGTGCATCACGACTATCAAAAATCATATGCCCGCCTACGCTGCGGTAATAATCGCTGTACATAAGGATTCAACTCTCAGTGCAATTCCTGAGTGTAGAAAACTATATCCCTTGTGACTGAGAAAGGAAACTGCCTTTCAATACTGTGCAACAGGTCAAGAGAATAACAAGAGCCTATTGCTCCAATCTGAGATGTTACACTGCTTATACACAGCAGTGCTTCACACACATGCACCATGTACTTTACAACTGCCAAGGAACAGAAGTTTGTACTCCTCAGGTTTTACAAACTTCATCCTGAAATTGGTCTACTCCCATTCACTGGTAGTTCAGCCATGTCAGCAGGCTACTTTCAGTTTGGTAAGAGGAACCCAGTTCCTGTACTGATAATTTCAGGAGTCTGGGAATCAGGAGTCTGGCTTCAAAAGCAGATCAAACAAAAACATGCTAAATGCAGATGTACCCAGAGGTACCTTACGGCATTAGTAGGTTGTTCTTGGTCCAAGAAGACAAATCTTTCCATAGCATTTCTGAAGAACAGAAAGCAACGGCTCTCCAGGATTAAGACAGCAGGTACTTTACTGCCACCAACATGACACCACATTGGTTAAAAGCTATGTGAGTCCTTAAATGCAGAGACACCACAATTTGCCAAAATCCTGATTTTGGTAATTCTCAGATACTCTCAACAGCAGGACTTCACAAAAAGTCTCTGTTAATGTTTTTACATATTTTTATCTAACTACAGTTTACTGTAAATACTACAATATGTAGACACTACAGTACCTTACACAATATGACTTGCATTTTTCAAAATACACTTAAGAGCTTTCATTTACATTGGAAGAAAGCAATAAAAGACAGCCGGATCTTAAGGAGAACTAGAAGGTTCTCAAGAAGGAGAGTTGATAAATTTATTTACTCATTTCTTCACATTTGTACAGTCTATCTTGGAGTAACAACTCTAGAGAGCAAAAGCATCATGTAGTCACACTTTACAGGATGCCACTAAGTCCAACATGGCAAAGACTCCATAAAAGATGCTTATTTCTAGAGAATAAGATCATGTAATCATTTTGCAAACCTTCTACTAAGAGTGACAGTACATGTTAATGCTTCAAGCTATATTGATAGTTATTTTGCATAGCTCAAACGGAATCTGCAGAAATACTATAGATTTAAAAACTAGATCCTGCTGTTAAGAATTCAATGTAGCACAAATAGAAAACATGTAACCAGTTTTAAAATTTGGTGCATTAGCAAATGCAAGAACTAGGTAGCCACACAGAAGCATTAAAAAGCCCTGCATTATACTTTTAAAACCGTGGACTCTACAACAGCACGATCTGAATTGCGAACTATAGGTCATATGAGCTGTTCAGAAAATTTATGCTTTCACAGTGACATGAACACTGCTATGTTGCATTGCTGTTTCATATGTGGATACCTATTATCAACGAACTTTGTTCCAAATTGCAACTTCACCATTAATACAACACCTCACATGCAGTTAGACCAACTGAAAAAACTCTTGCGCAATTACCATGGAATATCTCTGTCTTAGAGGAACAAGAAGCAATATTTTGTCATGGTAACTAAAATACTTTTACAAACTTCATTCTATTTTAAAAAGTAATTTGCTGACTAAGGCTTTTCTTAAATGGAGTTTCCTCAATAGTAGTGTTAAAATTGACTTACCTTCATTTGGTGAAGTTTTCAACTTTGCACAGATGCCATGTACATCACCATAGCATTCCTGTATTTTTTGCAGTGCATCTGCAGCTCGAAGTTCCATAAGAGAACGGAGCTCTGCAAGAGTAACTCCAAAATCTCCATGATTAGCTTCTTTTACAGCGTTTTTTACGCCACTATATGCAACTGAGTTGTTTGCCATGTCACCCATGATGCATGCAGTCTTTAGTGTAGATAGTTTCCAGTAAGGAACAAGACTTCAACTTAAAATATTTCCAGAAGGAAAATAAATCCTTTGGGTATGAAGACAGTCAGGAGAGCAGACACATCACCCAAGCAAGAGACCCCGTCTGGAGAGATATCTTTGAGGTTGTCCCATGGCGCGTTCTGTTCCCCAAAGCCAAAAGGCATGTACAATCTAGGGAGAGAATAAACACACATTCAGTTACATAACAGCTACACTGAACTGCATTCTAAGACAACCCTTACTCTTTGTACTGAGGTCAGAGAACAAATTTCTTTCTAATTTCCTATAATATTTTTAGTTTGCATTCCGCTGGCAAGAGTAACAAGGGGAAAAATGGATGTTCCCATCCCAAAACAACCTTGCATTACCGTATTTCCATAAATCATTAACTTTTTAACAACTGTTGCCTTTAACATTGGTATTTTTCTTCACATGTCCATATGGTTGATCATCAAGCAGCAACCTTTAAAAATACCTAAAATTAAATCTGTTGCCAGGGAAATGGAGCTTGTAGCATCCACAAGTGATGTCACATGGGGAAAGAACATGCTCAAGTTAAAAATCCCGACTTTGCAATGACGCTTTTACCTCAGTTTGGGAAAAGCAAGCTTTTGTGTGTTCCCATTAATTCATTTGTGCAAACCTCACAAAAAACAACTTCAACACTAAGCTAGCCCACACAAAAGTGCTTTTATACTCCAAGCAGGATTATATCTTCACACAGACTTCGGTCTGAATAAATTTTTCATGTCCATAGTTTTAGCCCCCTCCTGCCCCTTGCATCACAACTCCAGCCTTCCACAGTATCTCCATTTAATTATTTGAACAGAGGGATAATTGCACAATATTGCCTTCCTACAGAAGGAATAAGAAGACTCAGAGCAGCTCTTCAGTCTGATTATCAATACATTCTAGCTGAGAAATTACCATCTAGCCACAGGACTCTGAACTTGCACAGGCATTCTATATATAATCCCTGCTCAGCTGACACATCTTGCACGTACACATATATCTACACAACAGTGCAGTGCACACACAAACTCTTCATGCCTATGTGAAGATTTACTGCATGCCAAAAATAGATGTCTGATCATGTAAGTCAGCTTTATTGACATAATGGAGCACGATGAGCATGTGTAACAATATATTCCCCCATAAAACATTATGACTGCCAGGCTCAGATGAACAATGACTTGGACACTTCCAGGTCAACAAAACCCTCAGGTGTCATATGCCTAGCAAAAGCAAACAGCTACCACTGACTGCACTGTTTTATGAAGACAGAGCATCAGCAAAGACAAGATTTCTAGCTACTGCCCCGCTCGGTTAGAGGACTGTTTGGCTGAACAGCTGAGTCTATATTGAAGTAAAGGTATAAGCACCTAACTGCCCAAAATTTAAGGTCTTGGTTCCAGGAAAAACTCAGATCTCTCCTCTGGAAATAATCACTTTCAGCCGTACTAAATCTATCATTTAAAACACCATGCCACAGTACTTCATTTGCACTGGGAACAACCACTGACACTGTAAGCCCCTGAATTGCTGTCACCCAACCACGAGCGACAGTCTCATCTCTGGCAGAACTACAGCTTCTACAACTACAACTGCTCTTCTCTTCCTATCATGGGAGATTCTGAAAAAAGCAATGGCTATGGCTGGTTTCCAGAGAGTGACAAAAAGCATAAAGCAATCAATATTCATGTGCATAAAACTTCCAACATTCTGTAACATCAACAAAGTAATTAATTTAAAAATTAGTTTAAAATCTTCATTGTTTTCTGTTACTTGCAAGAAAACATTACAACAGTTGAAGGACCCATGGTGACAGCGTTAGCCTGCATGCCAGGATGAAGACTCTAATGTGTTGTTAGAGTATCCTGCAAGTGAAGAGATTCATGCAAACCATGTATGAAAGAGTTTTCTTTAAAGACACACCACATTGTTATCTCATGCCCAAAAGCTGGATGTTGCTGTCCAGCTGGTAGCCCAGGAAGATGTATCAGCTGGCATCTGATCATAAGCTATGACAGTATAACAAGAAGCAGATCAGGCAAATGAGTTTGTATAGCTATGGAGAAGATGCTGCAGCTACTAATTAGGCAAAAATAGACCAAGCAGAAGGCCCCACAACCAATTACATCAAACTTGATTCAATTTTAATTACGAAAAGCTCTGTTCAAGCCTCTAGCAGGAGCCCTGTACATGATGCCCAAATACACCCAAATCCAAGAGATAAGGATAGGAAAAGCTACAGCTCTAGTCACTGTTCACTTGTCATCAAAAAGTTTTGAGAATTACTCCCTCTCCATATACAGGCATATTGAGTGGGCAAGACTTTCATGTGCATGTCAACTTAAGGGCGGTAACACTGCTTAATCATAACTCAGTGTGCTTTGCACTCCAGTTCTAGCCTCTCTATGCATCTATATCAATTTTTACAAATTAATCATAATCCAGTGAATAGTCATTACTAAGTTTATACTGAAGGGGGTCCTCATATGCTCCAAATGGCATCCTAACACACCAGTGGACCCTTAGTGTTCACAGGCTCTTTTAATAGGCATGCATTAATGCTACAAAAACAGTGCAGCTCTACAGATCAGCTCTAGTAGTCCTACACACTTTTTGGCACATCCACGCTAGAAAAGAACTGTGGAAAACTGAAGGGAACAGTGTGAAGACTTCAAGTTATGAATATTGTGCAAGTGTAGTTTTGCTCCAAATCATAAAATGTTGATAAAACATTATCAATTGTTACACAAAATCAAACCAGAATCTGCATCCATAGCCCATTTTTACTAGACATTTCAACATAAAGTACAATACCTTCTTGTCATACAGGTACAGGAGGAACTTAGTTTAGGATAATTTTTTCTGTAGGAATCAGAAAAAAAACTTTCTTTAAGAAATATCCTTAATGCAGTTTTGATGTAAAATCTTGCAACATCCAATCACTTCCTGTTACAGCAAGTTCCAACAGTCCACTTTTGTAATAGTAGTGGTGACGCATAATGTAACCATTAAGAGTAAAATTCAGTAGCATAAAAATGTATTTTTAAGCTACATAGATCATCTAATTGTATTTATCTTCTCAACTAGTGAAATATTTTATTTGTTTTGACCAGTGTTCCAGTTGTCAATTGTTCCATTAGCCATTTGAAATAACTGAATAGCATCAGCACTGAAATACTACAGTTTAAAGCAACTCGCCTCAAACTTCCAATCTGTTAATATTGAGAAAGAGTTGGTCAAACAGGTAACTCAAGTTAACTATTGAGAGACAGAATATGTGAACTACTGAGAGACAGAATATGTGAATTCTAAAAACACTAGAAAAACAGGATTTCCTTAATCTTGTCAAGATAAAGAGGGACAAGAATCTCTTTGAAGGCAACACAGAAACTGCTGCATCATCCCCCACCAGGTACCACGCATGCCCAGAAAGGAAAGGTGAAAAGTGCACTGTGATGAAGACTACCAGATCTTCATCACGATTAGACCACCAGGACACACAGCGCATGCGTGGCACACATGCTAATGATATTAATGATTTCCGAGAAATGATTTGTATAACCACTCCTATCTTGAGGAATGTGATGAATATGCATGATTGTCACCCATAATATTGTGAGTTGGCAGTGCCAGGGTGTGTTTTTGGAGGAGCGATCCCCCACACCCGGCGCGTCGAATAAAGCAAATACCCACTTCTTTGACTTTGTCTCTGAAGTGTCTCTGGGCCTGCTTGGGGCGAATCAATATCTCAAATTTTAAATTCAAGAAACAGTTATCAAGCTAAAACTCATTTATACATCACTGCTGAAGTTCCAGCCTATTTAAAGTTTAATTCAGTTTAAGTTATGTGTTAGTGTCCATCTTAAACTGCACACAAAATGATTAAGAGGAGATGTATCTTTCATTAGACACACCAACTTTTGGATGATCCCTTGTTTACATATCACTGAGACTAGGAATAACTTTAAAAGCTATTCTTTTCCACTCTCAAGTGGCTAAAAAACTTGAACTGCAGAGGCACCTTTCAGCAGCAGCACATAATCTCCTAGGTAGGATTCAGATACTTATGTAAATCTCTCCAAGAAGATGTTGCTGCTCTTTGGCTGTAGTAACTTCACTGACATGTCCTGTCATTGTAGCTGCTTATGCGGAGTAGTGTGGCTTAACTTCCTTACCCAAATCAAATTACTATTTATTGCTAGGAGAGTGTACTTTGTTACCAGACAAAGATACTAATTCAAAACCATAACCCATGAAACAAAGGTTAGATAATTTTGCCAGTGTTGGAAGTTCAAAAACCTCATAAGCCTCTGTAGTTGGACTGGAGAAAGGAAAAGCTCTGAACAGAAGTCTACATGTAGAGATGCTCACCAAAGCACAGAGACTATAGATTACTTTTCTATTTAGTGCTACCAGAACATCCTGTGCTGACCAAGCTAGCAGCTGCAACGTTTCTTAACGTATTCCTGTGATGACACTTTATACGCAGACCCATGTTAACTTCCTGCCCCAAAAAGCTGCTACTGTCAAGGCAGTCTCGAACATAAATGATGCTTCAGCAAGGCCTCCAGAAAAAATCCTTCACAGGTTAGTGAATTTAGTGATTTAGTATTTAGTGATTCCCTCTATTTAAATGGAAACTATAATGTCTGTTCTACAGTCATTAAAATTAAGGCTGCCTTGAAGAGATAGTTTGCAGGGACTATTCACTGACAAGGGTGAATAGCAGAGCTTAAAAGTGGCACAATTATCATTGCCCGGATGCACAGAACCTAGCATACCTCAGACTGTATCCAAGCTTTTCCTATGATTACATTTACATGTAACACTTGCTTCACTGACCTACAAGGAAATGCAATTTTCTTAATCAATATTAAAACACTTAAGCAAACTCGTAACTCAAAAGCCAAAGCTCCAGCAATTATAGATCTTGTGTCATTCAATTTAATTTATGCATCTGCTTGAACAGTATGCATTCAGATATTGAGCATTAGCTGGTACTAGCATTTGACCTTCAACAACACACTAAAACTGGGCACTGTAATATAGGAAAGGGCTTGCAAAGTGATTATCTCAGGAAAGCCTTTGTTTAATCTAATTAGTTCAATGAATACCAGACAGATCTGCATACCAAGAGGTTGCTGTGATAAAAACTGTCCCCCATATGTTTCAGTTGTCATGCCTTTTAACCTGCTTACAGCTTTTAGGATACTGAAAAAATATAATATGCTTTTGCATACTTTAGTTTGAGTATGCTCCACAGCTTCAAGTCATCACATAACATTGCAGGGGTGGGGGGAAGAAAGAAGGGGAAGTTGTCTGTATATCATTGTAATGGAAAGTAACTGTAACTGAGAAAGTAACCTGGGAATCACACCAAAATTGACTGAGGTCTTCTGCTCTGCAGGGTCAACCTTCTTACTGTGAGAGACAGACGCTCCCACCTACTTGACAGGCTATGGAAACTCCCCAGCTGTTTCACAATGACATGAATGCTAATGAAGCAAAACATTAATAGAGAACAGTAGGCACTTACAAGCCATTGCTTTGTAAGTTAAAATGTGCCTAACTGAACAAATAGGAGTTAAATTGTTTCAGTGCCATACTATTGTTTTAGTGCAAGCATCTCAGACAGCCTGGTTAACAAAAAGACAAGTAGACAGAAGAAATAAGAGGGAAAAGGCACCAAGTTTTTAGAATATCATCTTCAGCCTTAAATACGCCCAACAATGTTGTAATGACAAGTTTCAGTTATTACAGCTTATGTGCTATACGGCAAATTCATCAAAGGTCATGACTTTTGCTTAGTTTTTAAAAAGAAATCTGATTTCATTCTGAAGGCTAATCTCCTGGGAAGCAGATGTACTTACCTATCTGAAATAAAAACTGGCCTAGATTCTGCATTGGATCTAAACACTGGTATCTTCCCTCTTCATTGAAGGGAGGTTGTACAAGACGACATTTAAAGGTCCTTTCCAACCCAGATTATTCTGTGATTTATGGCACTTAATCTAAAGGATTGCTGCTGCCTACTGTGATTGACACTTGACAGTTTCATTCATTGGTGGTTTCTTTCCTTTAAGACCCCAAATTTATTTCTTATTAAAATGATGGCTAAAAAATTAGGACTTCAGTAGTCTGAAGTCAATTTGGCAGTAGTAAAAATTAACAGTGTTCACACACAGGTTTCTGCATAATTTTTAATGAAAAGTTTAAACTAATCATTAGGTTTCTAAGGTAACTAAATAGATATTACTGATCCAACACAGACAGACTGATACAAGAAGGACTTCAGAAAATCTATGAACATTTTCAAGGACCATCAGAGTTTGAGACATACTGGAAAACCCCAGAGAACAAAACTACTGTGATCATCTTTAAAGAAAGCATCAAGGGTCCCATGCGTTTGAAATACTAGGCTTTCATAGTGTCCTATTTCATATTACATTGCTGGCTTGTCCACAACAAGCCAAACACTTTAAGACAAAACTGTGAGAAAGCATCAACTTTTTAACCACTTAAACCACTTTTCTGCAGTCCACAGCTCTGATCAACACTCAGGCAGCTTCTCCCTTCTCCACCCACAGGCCCTGAAGCTTCCTTCTCCATACTTCCTTTTCCTGGGCTCATCTACTTTCTGCTCTGTGACGACACCACAAACTAAGAGCTACATTTGAGAGGACTGTTTGCAGTACAAGGCTGTTCCAATTCAAGACTATAATCCCCATGAAAAAAAAAAGTTTAACCTCTAGATGGGACTCTGTCCCATCCAGAATCATTTTGAGTGCATTTAAGTACCTAAAATGCATTTACTGTGTGGCAGCTTCCTCATCTAACTTGAGGTGAGTGAAACTGCCAAAATTTGGACTAAGGCAGGTGATGGCTGAAGGCAAACCTGTGGTGTTTAAAATGAAAGAAAAAAAAAAAAAGCTTGCCAATGCCCATCAATATTTTCCTCTCCTTCAGAGCCATGGAGTCCTAAGTAAGATGACTGATGATTTCAAATCTCTTAATCCTGCACAGGTTGGGGTAATTATGCTGTAAACTAAGTTCCATCAACAGATCTGTCATACTAATAGCTTAATAGATGAACCTAAAAGTGCTTTTCTTTTTTATTGGCAAATATTCTCATTAATAAGTTCAGAACAACTTACGATATTTCTCTCATCAACATTTATCAAACCATATTGGCAAAAATGACAAGACAAAACTGAACTCTTTCAAAAAATGACAGGGTGGTAGCATGGCAACCTACACACTAAAATTATGCATTATAAGACTGCAACAGAGTTTACTGACATTCCCAAAGCGCAAAATGTGTTCCGGTCACAAACCCTGACAGGTGTGTGTTAAATGAGGCATATGACATCACTATATGCAACTAAGTTTCAAGTAAAGGTAAAGTGAGATGGTACCAAATTTCATCCAACAGAGATGGAATTGGATTCCGGGATTTCAGTTACTCGTTGCATTTAAAGCTCAGTGCATGCCTGTAAGCAATGCATCCAGCTGGTCAGGTCTGGCAATAATTACAACTCACAGCAAACCAGCAGCTGACTTCATCAGTTATTCCTACAGGCATATTACTTGTCTTGAGAAATCTTTTCACCTTTTTTTCCCTGAACTTATATTTATCATTTTGTCCTGATTTGAACAGCCCCTATTTTTTTATTTCAGAAAGTATTCTTTTATGCTACTAACCATTTTAGCAGAGCACTATGCTTTTGACTGTGACCATGCTTCAGGATATCAAAGAGCTGCAAAAAGCTCTTTAGATTTATGAGTCTTCAGGCAAAGGGCAAAAGTCTATTCTTATCTGTTTTGGTTTTTTTGTATTCAGAAAACTTCGAGAAATTTAAAATTAGTCTTAAAACTACTAGGAAATGTCTATGAGATTCAGCCTAATTACTTCTTTAAAGTAACCCTGTGTTTGACCAATTCCTTTCCATTATGGCAGTAAAATTCATATAGGTTAAGTTTTAAGGCTTTTCTTGCTACTTTGGACTAGTTTACTTTTATGTACAAACAGTGGCACAAAACAGTCTACATGCTCACTGAACTGTAAACAGGTAATATAAAAATAGCAATATTTATGTGGTAAAGGATCCATTTATGATCCTCAAAATCACCATCCCAACCAAGCAATGGTCTGGAATGTAAAAAAAATAAAACAAAATCCTCAGCTCTGGTCACCCATCTCAATTGGATATATGTTTTGTCCTCTTGTGGCCAAAGTTTAAGAAGCTTCCATCTTGTTCTGTAACAAGCCAGTGTAAGAACATTCACCTAAAGATTTTTCTTCTGGAACTACCAGAATACAGTATATCCTTATCCTCAAACCCTCAAAGAGCCTTACTTCTTTTAAAATCTGTATTTTGAATGCTATGCTATCTTCCCCTGAATGTCATTAACTCCTGCCTGCCAGAAATACACCAAATAAACTGGCTGAAGAGTAATTCTGAGAAAACCCCTTCCAAAACTGAAATTATGTTTGCAGTCTTCTCTTCCTAAGGAAACAGGGGTTTTTTTATTCAAATATCATAACTAGTCCACACTTGAGCAAAACTTTCAGAAATACTTCACAAGTTTGCTGCTCCTGCTGGTGGTGCCGAGAGGTTCAGGGGTTCTTTTTGTTTGTGTTTTCTTTTGTTTAGTAGGGTTTTTTTACGTCTGTATTTGAATTTGAGAATCCACTGTACAGCTTTGGAGAAACACAAGAGGGGAAGCTCTGGCAAAATTCTTCATTATGAAACTGGTCATTGTTTTAGCTCTTTTTAGTAAGTTTTGAGAGCTTGGCTCATTAATCCATTCTTCTGGGCCTCTTCTTTCTGGTACAATGTGAGAAGCATGTTCAGTAGGTTTCACCTCATGGTATTATCTGACGTATTTTACCATTTAGTGAGGTTACATAGTGCTTTTTCCTTCAGGGACGTCCCCAGTTTCAACTGTTTTTTCCTCATGATTATACTTTTCCATCTTTCTGAAGTCTGACACCCACTTAAAGGCTAAGTTGTCATGCTCCCTGCACTGTCACACACTTTCAGCTACTCGGAACTTCCCCATTTCTGCAGAGTTGGTTGCTGCTCTGGGATTGTTTTACAGGCATTGAAGCATTACTGCAATAGAGCTATTGGTACCTGTCTGCAGCATGAGAGTGAATTACCTGCTCTTGATCAGCACACACATGGCTGTGTCTGGCCCACCAGTCAATACAAGGTAAGAAATACTCTCAGCAGCTTGTTCTTTAACATAGGGAATGTATAAGCAGGATTAGTAGAATGCACAAATCTGAGATTCCCATCATAGCACTTTGCAAGCCTAACAAAGCAGCAAGTCTGTCACATCCCCAGGTGACCAAAGTTATGGCTGTGCTGCAGTGACAAGGTGTGACACTCCCACTCACAGAGGTCCTGAAGCAGCTCTCATTATTTGACACTGACAACACTGCAATTTACACCTGCCACCCTTATCCTTTTGCAGTGGGAAAAGCCATCAGCTTTGCCAACTGCATTAATGAAGTAATAGAGTATGGGAAGTCTGTTGTGACAACAGCCACACAGGCAACCCCGGGCCCAGAATGGTAACTTCTTGTGTGCTTTTCTACTCTCCTTTACAGCACCTCAGCCACTGAGAGAAGGTACTTCATTTTGGGTCCTGCTCTAAGTCCATCTCTCATGGAATAATACAGTGCTCCAGTTTTGGCACTTCTTCCCTTACTAATTTTTTTTTCTTTTTTTTCACTGCTCTTGTTTTCTCCATGCACTTCTATGATCTTTTAAAAGAGATAATTTTTTTTTTCTAGCCATGAGATGTGCCCCCCTCCAGAACCCAAAGACCAAGAAAGCACCATGCTGTGTTCGCAAGCCTCCACCCTCCCACTAACTGTGATGGTAGCCCTGCATTTCATATCTCTACAATCTGTGAGTGGGCTAAGTGGGCTACTTGTAGCTGTGTGGTGCAGAAAGCTGTCACCCAAAAAGGATCTCCCCTACAGTGAAAAAATTTAAACAGCCGCATTTCTACTGTCTGAGCAAGTTTTTCCACAAGACATCAGAAAGGCTTATTTATTTGTAGAAGTCATACAAGCAATGTGGTTATGCCATCTTAAGGGACAGGACAACATTCAGCTAATGGTAGAAGCATCTTTATCATGTAACTATGTGGCTGCCACCTTTAGGATAACATTAAATCACCTCTCAAGGAAAGGTTCATCTTCCCTATGTTATTTCATGTCAAGTGACTTGCCACTAAACAATAGCATGGTACATCACTTTTCTACAAAGGGCAGACACTTTGAAATGAACAGCAAATTCACCTGACTGTCAAACAATGGCTCAACTAGATTTAGTAAATTTAGTTTTGGTAGGCTATATAAAATTGTTATACAAACTGGCTACGTGCAATTAAAAATCACAGCTTTGTTTCTGAAGTCTTCAGGTGAGAAGAACTTTATTGTGCATAACTCTTCAAGTTTCTGAGATTACAAAGACATCAGTGCATGATTAATTAATTAGAAAAAAAGCAACTCAGGAAAAATGCAAATGAAACCATGCTCCATGATAATATTCAAAAGTCCTATGTCAACCAGAAAAGGAAATCCCTTCTCCAGTTTCCCATAAACCAAAGGTCCTCAGTCTTCACTAGCATCAGTGGATCCTAATGCACTTTGCAGACAGCCCTGCTTCCAGTCTAATCAGCAAGCATTCAAATTATGAGATGAGCTAGGTGTCTAATTTAGCTCTGGCACAGCCTCCGTAGATAGGGAAAAGCCATGCTTTGAAGAACTTCATCGCAACCAGCTGAACCTATTCAGTGCTCAGGATCAGCAATTAGATTCCCCTCACTCCCCTGCCCTATCAAAGCACAAGGTTAGCAGAACTAACCTGGTAGAACAGCAGGCACTCAGATGCCTGAAGCACAGCTACCATTCCCATACACAGCAAGGTGTCAATCTTCTGCTAAGGTAGCTCTGAATCCTCAGCAGCAATTGCTAGTGGCTAGTTTGATAAGCTTAAATTTCTCCTTCCAAAAGATGGTGTCTGGATTGAGAGCCTAATGCATTTAGTTCAGCTGCAGCTGACGCTGAGGGCCAAGAGTCCACCCACCTATGAAGACTACAGGTCATCACTGACTCAGCAAAGTCAGACATATTTTGTTCCTTCTACATAAAGCTACTTCCCCCCAAGTGTTTGTTTCACAGTGGCACTTAGCAATGGTGTGCAGCTTTCGCAATCATTTTGTTTCTAGCAATACCAAAAGCATACAGTATCTCTGAAGAAGGGGAATTGGGAAGGCCAGTGACAGTTTCTCCACTCAAGCAATGAACTGCAAGCATCCTGCTGAATCTGTGTGTGTTATCACTGCTAATGGCACAAACCCTTTAAATAACCAAAATATGTACGTTTGGCTCATGGCTTCCAAAGAACTTCCTCAAAGGACCAGTGTCATTGTACACGTGACTGCAGCACACCTCGGCTCAGCACGAGTTTCTTTCACATACAGCTGAGTAGGGGCTCACAGACCAGCCCTTGTTCAGTAAGAAGCTAACCAAATTTTTATACTAAACCCTGCAACTCACCAATTTCTCTTATGCAGAATGCAGGTAAAGCAGAGTAAGGAAGACCAGAGCTTCCCCTAGCCTGAGATTAGTAACACTCAGGGAAATGCCTGTTTCCCCAGAGGGAGGGGAAGTGACTGAGAAGATCAAGTATCATGAAACAAACACATGAAGAAAACATAGCATGAAGTACCCAAACTCCCACAGTTAGGGACTCAGTGTTTCTGAAGGTAATTTTGGGAAATTCCTTCTCTGTTCCAATTGCTCCACCTTCCTAAGCAAACTCCTGTATCCCTGTTTTCCTCAAAGGATACCATCAGCTGGCTTCTTTGACCCTTAACCTTGAAGGACCCATAGCATTTGAAGAAGAGAAAGCAAACTACTAGGAAGGAGCTGTGCTAGGACTGTTCTTCAAAAACCTGCTTTTCAGTCCCATTAAGTATGATTTATTTTAATTAGTCAAGGGAAATATAGAGAAGCCATATGTAAACCTTTATAATTAAGAATTATTTTAGCAGCCTTTCCAAAAAAAACCCTACCTGAGGTAGACAAAGCTTAGAAAAAACTGGAACAAGTATGAAGTCTACTAGTAACAAGTGGCAGACTTGTTATTCACACTTTCAGACCTGAGGGTACAAAACACAGGTAAGGAAGATGAAGTGAAACTTATTGCAGAGACCTAGACAGTGAAAACCAACCACACACCTCATTCCAAAGGTGTTATGAATCTGACTCATTTAAGTTATGCACATATTCAAATCTGTACACCATGACAAGGAGGTTGACAGCCAAGTTCTGTTGTGGTCTCTAACATATTAACTTATTTGTTTGATTTTACCTCCATTATTTTACAACATTTGTTTTCCATTTCCTCCTTTTCTCAAGGAAAGGAATGCTTTAAAAGAGGAAAAAAATATATACCAACAGACTCCTAAACCTCCCTCATGTTTATTCAGACATAGCAGCACAGCTTACAATGTTCCCAGGTCACCTGCAGTAAAAAACATGCATTATACTGAACACTTGTATGTAGTTTTGTATGTTGCACTCAGACTTCTTACCAGAAACTAGTAGCTTGCTCTAGATTACTAATAGCAAGCTGCTACTTATTGTGTCATACTCCCGTCACAGGAGTCATATTTTGGAAAAGGAACCCATTGCCTTTCAAATCTATTGTTCTAACCAATACAGCATGAAATTAGGGTAGAGGTAGGTTTGCGGGGGGGGGGGGGGGNGTTTGTTGGTATTTGTACAGTTTAGAGCAGTTATCTAATTAAAGGAAGCCAGCAATGTGATCAAACACTATACAGTCAGAGTCCAGAATCAAACTACTAAGTGCAAAGGAACAAACAATTTTAGGCAGTTATACAGCTGTCTGTCAAAATCACAGTCTAGTTTGATGTGTGATGCTTTAGGCACATAATTAAGCTAAACAGCTTTCAAGACATCTTTCTTCCTCAAAACTGAAAAAGTAGGTAGTTATTAAAACATTACCTTGTTGTTCAGCAATTAAAATTAAAATAAGCCATTAGTTGTCACAAAGTATTTTTCACAGAGCAAATATTTTCAAGTATTTAAACAATTGCATCATGGCAAAATTGCCCACAGGAAGCCTAAAGCAAGCTATTTTACTATTTTAAGATATCTTAAGATGAGGAATCTCCAACTCCTTAACTTGGAGATTTCTGAAGCATACTATTAAACATTCCTAAAAAAATTGAAGTATTTCCCTGTGCACTGAGAATCCTTTGCTATTCTTGCTTGACAAGACCAGGGTTGAAGGCAGACATTGCTAAGCTACATGTAATGGCCTACATTATGGAGGTCCACAATTTTTGGTTTACTTGCCAACTTACATTATTATTAAAACACAACTTTGGACATGAAAAAAAAAATATATTAAGCATAGCAATAAAATTCTGAATTCTGATCATAAGCCAGGTCACAGGGACAAACTTCAAGACCTTACTCCACAATAGCATGGGGAAGAGGAGGATATTTGGTAAGGGAAACACTTGCTGTGAGAAGACGACTTGTTCTAACCTCTGTACGAGGGCCTGGGCAACTGCTTGTTTTTATGCAGCCAAACAGTCTCTTCTCAGTATAGCAATGCCTGAAGACATCTGCAGACAGCCACAGGTACATCCACAAAGAAATTCAACAGGAAGAACTACAGTGGCTGCACTGAATTCTTAATTGAGTTTGCACAGTAGTTTTACTGTTCTGGAATATTTGACAGTCATGAATTATACAGGTAAAACACCTGCAGTAAGATTGCTTTCCAGGAAATGCACCTTGCAGGGTCAAGAATCCAGAAAATATCCTCAAACTTCACAACCAGGAGCCAGACTCCATATCACAAGGCTCAAGGGGGTTCTTGTTCAGAGATATTTTGAACTAGCAAATAGTAAAAAGCCAGCTTGGCTTATTATTACACTTATCCAGTCACTGACCAGTGTATCACAGTGGATTACCCTTTTGGTCCTCTGAAACTGTTAAACTGTCACTGAATAGCAAAAACTAAAAATCACTAGAGCAGTGTTATAATAGAACAGTAATATCAGAAAACAAGGTAAAAACGAACCACAGTGGCATGTAAAGACACCTGTTGACTTCCAAGTGCAATTGTTTTGATTATGTACATAATACCTCTATACATATATATGCACCAAGGCTTTGTTCAAGCCCATACTTCTTCCATTCTGACTCTGCCTGAGAATTTTTATATCTAATATCTCCTCACATAGAAAGGAACAAGTAGTCTCAGAATAAGCAAACAAATGTATATGGCACTCCAATTTATGGATGTAGATAAGTTTTCCTCCCCCACGTGAGACTTCTAATCATACCTCTTTATGTACATATAGCACAATACCTATAAAAGGGGGCTTAGATGTATGAATAGATGTACAAGTATTTTAATGGATAGCCCCATCCAATTGTTGATACACAAAAACAGATCAGACTACAATTACAAAGGTATATACAACACCGGTGTTTACCATTATAGCAGGAGATAGCATCTGAGACACCTGATTAGCTTTCAGTAACTATTTGTTGACCCATTTTTCAGGAAAATGCCTCTTCCATTCATTAAATGGTTCTTAACTCAGAATTTCACACAGGGATATTTGTAAGAGGTGCTACTTGGCTATTTAAGCTCATGAAAGCTACTTTTGCAGAGCCAGCAGAGGGAGTACAGACATCATTTTACTTATCAGCTGTGAAAAAGATACCTTGTAAGAAAGCACTAAAAGAGCTGTGCCTGCAAATCTAATGCACTTAGTTTAAAGCATGCCAAGAACTTCCTTGGTCTTTCATAGACATGTATGTCAATGGGCAGTAGAGCTGGTGTTTCATTTCTGATCCTCAACCAGCTGTCACATCTTAAAAGTCTCATATCCGACAAATGGCAGGAGCAACTCTAACAGTACTAACAAGTAACTCAAGGCCTGATGCTTCATATGTGTAAAAGAAGAAAAAAAACCCAACCAAAATAACAACCAAAACCATCATAAAGCTACAATTCAGGCTTTTATTCCTATGGATTCTGCTGTTTATCAAGATTCAGAAAAGTTAAACTGTTTTGGCTGTCCATTTCTTAAAAAGTAACTTCACCTGGAAGATAAGCTGAAAAACTCAAGAGTTCAAGATGATCACAAGCAACGGAGACAGGAAGGCTCATGGCAGTGTTGGACTAGAAAGTGAAAAACAGCAAACCTTTCTGCTGGCATTCACAGAGGCACACACCTACTGGCAAATCTGGTTTTACACAGCCACTGAGGCAAGAGCTCTGCTGCTTTATTTAACATTTTCATTGATCAACCTGCTCTGGAGTTGACAACTGTGACTGAACAGTGTTGACACAGTGTCTGCTGTGGAAAGAGTTTTGGAAAGAGGACAGGCTTTGAGCAGACAGATTGAGAGCTTGGTGCCATCTCATGGAGGTGAACTCAAAGCTCTAGGCCAGCATGAGACAACATACCTTCCCGGCAAAAACTCCACAGACACCAACTTGATTTTTAGATTGCAAAATTAGCTGGATTTTTTTTTTTTTTTCTTAAATAAAGTCAGCATTTCCTAACTTGCTGGTAAGAGGCCAAGCTAATATAAAATTCTTTCCAATCTTAAACATTTATCAAATAAATTTTTGGGTGGCTATTTATAAGTTTCATTATTTAAAAGCCTGTATATGAGAAACTCACACAAGTGCAATAAATGCCTTTGTCTCAAAGTTTCCTCCAGAAGAGCAGCAAAACACTCCTCCTCCCAAAGAAAAGATAAATTTCCATCATCTTAAACTTCACATGAACTTTAAAAAGCTTTGACAGTTTGAATCATTAGATTTTGATTACTACCTACCTACCGAAGAAGAATGTGCCTGTAGCTACATAATTTAGCCTTCACTTGTTTCAAGTTTTAAAAATAGAAGAACCACCCTTCAGCAAGTTAGATGGCTGTTTCTTCTCCCCATCGACAGGAAAGTGGTGTTCACTTCTCAGCTTCATTTTCACACAGCAGATTCACAAAATTAGTAAGTCAGAGTGGGCTGAACTGGTTCCCATCTTACAGAGCTTACATGATATTTTATAGCTGACTAAAAAGTTTTACCCCTAGCACGCAACAAGGCCACCTTACAGTTTTGCTGTTGAAAATCAGGGCTATAGCAGTGTTCTCTTTTTGCATGCTGTGCCTGGGTGGTTCCCAGGACTCCAGCTAGGCTGCTCAGTACATTTTATGTAGAGCAACCACGGAAAGAAAAGCCAAGCTTCTTCCATCACAAACGTGGTGATGGATCAAGTATCAGGATGCATCCCAACCACTCTGATCATCCTTCCCTTCCCCAATTTATGGCAGTCTTTTGTGACAGCAATGAAGTTCCTGTAGGCATATTAAAAGCTTATCCAGATAGGAAAAATGCCTTTTTTTTCCAGGCAGACTGGTTATCTAACCAGACTGACCACACAGATAATCCAATACCAGTGCCACCTCAAAACACAGCACAGAACTACACTGGACCTGCTTGAGTTAAGCAAATATGAAACCATACTCACAGGAAATATACCACAAATTCTAATTCATCCGGCAACTGGAGCCTTGCTAAGCTCCCAAATAACTATGTTTATAACACACTTTACATTTGAGAGGCTGACATTAGGCTTCTAATCAGCAAGTTAAAACACATGATCCATTTATATAAAAGTAAGTAGGGTGGGGGGGAAAGGGATGAAAAGCCCCTTGAAACATGAAACATGAGCACCCGTCCTCTTGGTTAAGTTTCTACAGCAAATTCCACAGAATTTTACACTTCAGAATTACTATAGTTGCCTTTAAGGATCTAGAGAGGCTCGTTATCTCAGTTTTTAACCTGAAAACCTTCAATTTACTACACAGCTAAACAACTACCGGTTCTAGCATTAATTCACTCCTCAAGACTCAGTACTTCAATAATTGGTAATAGACAGCATGCAGCAGATGCAAGACCTTTTTTAAAACTCAGTGTTGAAACTGTGCTCTTCCCCATCACCTGTTTTCACCACACAGACAGTCTATCTCAAGTTCAGAAGCCTGAGTGCATTTTGTGGGTTAAAAGTTTACATTCCTCCCCTCATATGGAAGATTCACCTGACCAAATGGGAACACCTACCTCTAAGGTAGGGACTGCAGGCACTTTTTCTAAATAGGCAGTGGGATAAATTAAAACACATATATATCAAAATATTAAATTTAGCCACCTAGGGCATGATCTAAAACAGCCACACGAATCTATCTCATCTTAGACGCACTTGTGTCGCTTCAGCAACAGAAGCAGCCCAGAGTGACTAGTTTCGGTTTTTTAAGACACTTATGTAAGTGGCCAGGATTGCTCAGCCAAAGTTAAGCACAGTCGGCTGGGCTGAACTCGCAGATCAAGCAGCTGCACTACCATGTCAGAGCAGGCACATGCAAGAGGAAGGATGTGGCTTCACACTTAGTTTAGGAATACCCAAGTGTGTGCTCCTGCCAGAAGAAGGTACAGCCCTGCGCCAGCACCGCCGCTCACCTGACCTCAAGGTCAGGGGACAGCCCTAGATGAGAACCAGTGACAAGGAAGACAGCAGCAACACCAGTGGTTCCTCCTGAAGGTCACACCGTGACGGGGACTGCCCCTTCCAGCCAGCACAGGCCTCACCAGCTCAAGTCAATCATGGAAGCTCTTCTCCACACCCCCACGCTCATCCTGGGAAAATGACGAGCCTAGCTGCACTTTCTCTGCAAGGCCCCACTAGGGAACATCACCAGGCTCCCTCTTTTGCCTTCCCCCTTCCAGGTGAAGCAAAGCCACCTCACTCTGTTTCTCCCCACACATCACAGGACAGCCCCTCATCAGCTGTCAGGAGAGGTGCAAAACAAGGCACCATTTTTGGATGTGGCCTCACAAGCATGACAGAAGGCAAAACTCACTGGCCATGCTCTTGCTCATGCTGCCTAGCATGGGCCAGTCCTTGCCAGGACAGGAGAGCCCTGCAGCTGGCTCAGGCTCCCTGCCCTGCAGGGTGGCCGGGACCTTTCCTACAGGCATGCTCCTCCCCACCGCAGGGTACAAGTGCCAGGCAGCCTCAGCTCTCCTGTTCCCCCTCCCTCCAGGAATCTGGGCCACGCAGCAGCCCTACCACCACCTCACCATTTTCAGCAACTGCCACCTGTGATGGTGAAGAGAAAAGCCTGTCAGAAATGTTTTTACTTTGTCAGCTTGCTAATGTTCAGGAGCACCCTTTGGCAGATCCCCATCAAGAGCTTGAAATTGGTCTCTTACAATCACTGCCTTAAAGTGACATTTATTTACTTTGACTAGTTCAAAGCTTTTTGCCCAGGGTTATATATATAAAACCTTATTCTCCATATTAATTCCTGTAGCCTTAGATTTGACTATCAATAGAAGGCAAATATAAGGCTTTGAGCCTATGCAAATTCAGCGTTGCAGTTTTGGAATGAGAGGTCCACTTATCAAGAATGTTACAACCATATTCCCCGAAAATATTAAGTACTCCCCTCAATCATCCATCCCTTGTATTTTTCCATCTGGTAAACCAATTTCCTATGTTAGGAGGTAGCACAGCACAGCTTTAAGGTCACAGACTTTGCACAACCAAGACAAACTTTTTCTAAATTGTTTTGCTAATATGGTTTGAGGACCTGCTGTCCAGTGCCTGGCAACACCCGGATGAACAAGGAAAACAGGAAGCCATACACTAATTGCTCACTCACAATCAGACTGAGCATGTACCACTGCTTTATATGCTGGTATTTAATTTTGGATGTGCACGTTTGTACTAAAGTTCTTTCAAAAGGTCCCCATAACCTGGTCTGAATTGCAGAGTGGCTGATTTTATCTGAAGGATAACCACTATAAGTGCATCCACTATCAGTAACCAACACACATACACACAAATCCAAAAAGATAGAGACCATGCTTTTCTCAAATCCTAGAGAATGTAGTCCTTTATTCCTCAATCCTTTTCAACCCAATTTAGAAATACAGCTCTAGTTTAGGAACAAATCCTCAGATCTGCAGTCACCCCAACAAGATCTACCTATTATCAAAACACATCTGAAAGCAGACTCTGTGAGGATGTCAAGATGTTTCACTATGCAAAGCAAGCTCATTGCAGAATATGAAAAAATCACTGTCACTGTTAACTACACGGACTTCAGAGCAGAAGTAGGTGAAGAAAAACTGAAATTATTTGCGTTATTAATAAAGCAGAAGTAAAGCAGTTGTGCTACCAGTGGTAAAGCACCTTCCCTACCCTCTCCAGCTGTCAGTCTCAACTATGTGTATTTGGAAGCCATCTGGCACAGACCCTAACAGCCAGTTTAAATCATTTAATATTTCATACAGCCTCACTAGAGTGACACTGCTAGACACTGCTCTAATTTAAGTATTGATTTGCACTGTATTCCATAGGTTTCATGAAGTTCTGCACCAGCTGCACTCCCAAGCGAAGAAAAATTGGCAGACCCAAGCAATGTAAAGCAATTTGAAGTGCAATATCAACCCTGATTGCAGTAGCACTTAGATGGAAGTTAAAAAACTCCTGTTCAATACCCATATTAAGATGCTGATCTACTCTCTGCTATATCTAAATAACCAGAAGAGATTCAAAAATACCACCCTTTCTCAGACTGTTTAAGGGCTAACCACACCTGCCACCTTTTCTACCCATTTCTTGTTACTATCTACTCAGTCTTATCTATGTAAAAACATCAGAAAGCAAGTCTGGGTGCACAACAAGCACATTTTCTTTTCCTCCACTGTAATATCAGAAACCACCTAGGCATATAGTTTATGTGCCTTAACCCAAGTATACTTTTCTGGAACACTGTTAAGTTGAAGGCTGGCACTCAAACCACTCTCCCATCTACTGTCAGAACAATAACTTCAGATTCTCCTATGTGAAAAGGTTAATACTCTCCAGGGAATGGTTTCATGTGACTACTGCATAAGGAAGAACATTCCCACACCACCAATACAAAGATTCATGTTGCTTCCCTCGTGTGAGCCTCACTTCTCACCTTGGAGAGACCAGTTTGTGCACAAAGACCGTGTAACAAATCATCTAGGGCTGCACTGAGCAGATGCAACGGCAGAAAGATGGCAGAAAGGAGGGGGGAATTAATGTGGTTAGTCTAAGACAGGATGGAAATAAAAGTAGCCACGAGGCCTCCTCAGCCAGCCCATGAAACTTTGCACTCACAGTGACAAGCCAAATAGGCAATTACAAATGATGCTCTCTCTGTCCTCAGTTTCCTGGATTATGCTGATCAACCAGCAGCTTCAGAAGGCCATCATAAAAGACTGACATAACTTTGGAATATTAAAAATGCATCAAATATATTAATAGAAGTGACTAACAAATCTTTTTATGGCAGCTTATGAGACTTCTATCTCTTGAAAAAACTACCATACAGAAACAAATGTTTTCCAGGCTTTTGGAGAGTCACAGTGACCACCTTTAACTTTTCAGATAACCCCACAAGTATTCTTTTTTAAAAAGTGTGCTGTAGCTACAACACTTCTTTATTGCTAGCGGCCTAAGCTCCTTATTTCAACAAAGACCATAGTTCTAAGGTTATTTCTTTCTACAGTGGAAAAACTCCACCAAACACAGCTAGTGACTCTTCCTCCTATCCCCATATGGAGCCACCAGTTGTTTTGATTTATTTAAAATCCAGACAGAAGCCAAAATACACAGCACAAGCAACACATCCTTGTATTTGCAGAGACACAGGGGCAATCCTGAAAGAGCCTCGCAGACAAGCCACTAGTCACTGGTCAAATAACAAGTGCAAAAAAAGTTCTGTGATCGCTACATAAGGGCACATCTGTAACACTCCACTGAAGAGCACTTGATTTTTCTTTCTCTAGTGTATGTAATGTAAAGGTGATTAAGTTCATCTTTGATTCAAAATCTTAAAAATAATATTAAAGCTTGCGTTTTAATGAAGACATAAGAAGAAAAAGAGCACACCACTGCAACCCTTGGGGTTGAGTCCCAGAAGTTAAGATAGTTGCTTAAAGCAGAGTGGGCTGAATCATCTTTCCTGCCTTGAGTTGGGGTTTATTGCTATGAGCTATGCAGAGTATGGTACATCCTGGGCCTCCTCTGAACCAGACACTGTACACCAAGTGGTGAGAACCCAATAGTGTTGTTTTCCCTGCTGCTACCTTATCTTTCTGTGAATATAAGGGCACAAGTAAGGGTAGCAGATTACAAGTGATAGGCTCCCAGAAGTGTGTTTTAAGAACATGGTGTTTCCTGTGCTCACTGGGAATTAAGGCGACATCCAGCTCATATGCAATATTAAAAAAAATGAGACATACAAACCACTGAAGTCCACTGTAAATAGGAGGCTATGAAGAAACTTACCTAACTCTGTTCTCCAAAGCAGCATCAGATAATAGCCAGCACTAAACCAGGACTTCCCCTAGTGATGAGACTGGTTATGTTGTAAGTGGCAGAACCAGCCAGACTTGGTGGCCGGCACCAAAGTTTATCAACAGTCATCCTCAAAATGCATCCATGAACCCTTTAACTGCACAGTACAGTTGCAAACACCAGTAAGGAGGAATATATTCTCTTTCTCAGTCCATTCCCCTTCAAAGGCAGATGTTATTTGTCTGCCTCATAACAGCAATTGCATTTTATCTCTTATTGGACAAAAAAAAAGTATTTATTTTCAGAGCTATTTCTGATTTTTTTTTAAATGCCTCCTACATTTCCCTTAGATTTCTTCTCCCACCAGACCTTTGAAATACCAACTGAGAAAGCCTCATACCTACTTCACAATTCACCAAAATTAAACTAATAACACCTCCTGCTGTCATCTGTCAGTTGGAGTAAGATTTATAAGTGGCAGCAGAAATCATCTTCATAACGTTTACTGGAATATGAATAGCTTCAACAGACAGATCCTTCAAAGATACTGCTCATATCAAGTGAAATCTGTCATGAAAACTAGAAATTAATTTTAATTAACTGTATTTGAAAGCCTGATAATTTAAAAATAAAAGACAAACTGGACAATACCATGTATTTGTGCTGAAATTACATTTGGTGTGAATAGGTGCAACTGTTGCAAGATGGGTTAGTCTAATATTTTCCCTGTTGATTTCATTGTACATGTCACCTCCGGGAAATCCTCCTTCTGTAATGCTTATTATCATTGCTTATCTCCTCAGTGTGAAACTGCTGAACACATTTTTATTTTTTACATACAGTAACAGATGTTTGGAGGGCTTCATGAACAAAAAATTCTTAATTCTTACTTTATCACCCTGCTGTTCAATTAATGAACATGGTCTTTTCAGCTAATTGAAGCCTAAGTTAGGAGAACACTAACATTAGTTATTGAAAAGTGAGGGTATCCAATCTTTATAAAGGCAAGCTATTTTGAATTAAATTAGTAATTCTTAATGCTTGTAAGAAATACTCATCCTCTCTTATAAAGCATCATAGGTTCACTTTTCTTTTTCAAACCAGCAACAGTATCACCTTGTCTCTGCTGCCTTCCTTGTTCTACAATCTGTTAAACTTCACAAGAAGAAATAAAAATGTCTTCAGAGAAAATTTAACATGTTTGAATAAAAAAAATCCAGAAAACCTACGTGAGACTGTTGCACACACTCTAGAAAGCCAGTAGGCAGAGCTAATCCTAGCTTTTTAGACACAATAATGCAACTCCTAGATTTTATCTAGTTTTTAATTAAAATACTCTATAAAGATCCGTATCTCCTGAACTGCAACCTTTAACAAGTATTATTATTACTACTCATTTTAAGACAAGTAGAGAGTCCTAGAGAATACAAATTTAAGACTATAACTGCAATTTTATTGAGCCTTTCATAAAAAAGTAAGCATGCATCTCTGTAACAAGGATACCTTATAGATTCAGGCAGTCTTCCTTATTTCTCAAAAGGTATTTACTTTTAAGTGCCCAGGACTAATCATAGCTGATCGTTATTCTGCCATAAATTTTGCTAACTGAAACCTGACTTCAACTATGAGCAAAATGTGAAACCCTTGCTGCACTAGCGTTATTTTCTCTTTAAAGAGAACGTATATTAAAATAAACAGTTCAAACACTGAAAGACATTACTGGGGTCACATTTCAGTGGTAAAGAATGCCATTAATATTTAGTCTACCTTAATGGAAGAAATTCGAGTTAGAAGATACTTTAGGTTATCTTGTCCACCCTCATGTCAAGGGAGACTTGCTTGCTATGGCATGTTATTGATTGTTTTGCTAGGACCATTTTGAACTTATCAGTTAATAGTAACTTCCCAGCTCTAAAATCTTTAATATTGGTAAAGTTAATTCTCCCAAAGCATCTGTTTTTGAGGTGGCTTTAGTAGATCCAGCCTATGTTCTTCCTTCTTAGTATCATCTTGTGTTTGTCTCCCATTTATCATATTCTTCTTTCCAAATAAATTCAAACCATTAAAAATAAAGAAAAGAGTAGTAATTACTAGACTTTTGTGCCTTTGCTACAGGACACTTTCAAGACTCTCAGTTTTCTGTTAAGCTTTCCACAACACAGTTTAGAGGTTTGCAATTTTAAGAGCTAACAGAAGTTCTCTATATTGTGATCCACAACAGAGTGACTTTCTAAACTCGACTCTAAATTTAGACTACACTGGATTTTAATTTGCAGGATTACCCCGATTATTACCTGAATATATATTATTCAAATGGGGATCCTTTCCTTACACCATGTTCCATATGTAATGCAACTTTGTGTAAGAAACCGATACACAGTTTACTCAATGCTAATGTGACAGAAGTCTTGTTTTCTGCTTTAAATTCCCGAACACATTTGCTTTATACGCAATAGTAACAATATGTGAGCCTACGAGTACATCCATCGTTCCCTTTAAAATTATACATGTCAAAACTAATTTTAATTTGCCACATGGAAAACAACATTTTTCTTTGAGTAGATAGAAACAATAATGTTGCAATTTAGCACCGACATAGGAACGTTGATTGGGAAAACCTGCAAGTGTCTGCACACAACACAGGATTTACGTTTCCTTCAGCTAACCCAACCTGGGTTGGTTACCATAATCAACTGTAGGAGCAGCAATAAACCAAACCACACAATGATGCTGTTCCAGACCAAAAATTTCACATTGAAGTGTATGAGTTTTTTTCCCCTCACTGAATTCAGTGACCACTTTTTCCACTGACACCGAGAGTTTCCATTCATTATGCCATAACTATTAAAGTCCTAGTACATTGGAAGCTGTTCCTGCCAGAAGAGCCAATAGTTTAAAGATACACAAGTTTACTTCTATTGGAATTCACGATTTGTGGTGTTTGGAAGAAATCCTTGAAAAGCACCAACAAACAGGAGGAAAAAAATGGCCCTGGCTATAGCTACAGCTACCACCTTCTGAGTACACTGTATGGTGAGCCAAGGAATTGGCAAGTTATCTAACCAACACCTTTTCAAGCACCTAAAGCCATTATTTTAACTCACATTCATTTGGACCCAGGAATGTTTTAGAGATGCAACAGGCTTTTCTACAGGCAGTGGTTTTCCAAAGGCACACTGACTTCATTCCCCAGGAAGTCAAGATTGCCAACCACTAATGATGGAAGATATTTCACAAGCATAGTGAGCTTGGAAGTCGATTTCTAAGGGACATGATTTCAATAGCCACCTAGCTAGTCACCCCTCAAGCACGATGAGGTGAGCTACCAGCAAACATTCTCAGAATGACGGTTTCAGACACAGCACAAGGTACTATCACCAGTTCCTTCTGAACAGACCTTAAGAAGAAAGCTCAGCAACTGAAGTTGTAAATTTAAGAATGCCGTATATAACAGATATTTAAGGATTTCTGTAAGGTGGATCTTACAATGTCAAGATTAAAAGCCCCCGAAATTTTGTAACTGTGCATGTCACTACCCGCTACAGTTTAAAAAGTCAAACGTAAAAAGAGATTTATGTAGAGAATGGAACATGCACAGCACTGCATAAAGTCCTCTTACAGCTGTACTAATATACTGCCCCTGAGGCTGCGAACCCTGGGACAGACTCACCCACAGCTCCCGGTTTCCAAACGCTTCTCCGGACTCAGGCTGAGCCCCCTCCTGTCCCCGGTAAACACCGCTCGCACAGCCACTCTAAACGAAACGCTCCCTGGGACCACAGACCGCCTCTGTCCGACAGCTTTTCATGACATCTTCCTCTCGAAATCCTAAATCCTTCCGACTTTAGCCTTCACCGACGGACCGAGGGGCTCGGCAGGAAGCCCGGGCAGACGGCGGCGCCGACACCCACCCCACTCCGCCCCACCGCTGGCGCTCGGCAGCGGCCAGCCACAGCCATCCCCGGCGGAGGCTCCAGCCCGCTCCCAAACTCACGTGGTGCGACAGCCAAAGGTTACACGCACCGCCGGGACGAGGATGACACCGCCGTTAAGAGGCGCTTCCCACCGCGGAGCGGCCCCGCGCGGGGCCAGGCTCACCCGCGGAGAAACGCCCGCGAGGGCTTCGTTCTCCCGGCACCCGAAGTGGCGCCGCATCCGATCTTCCTCGTCCGCGCCGGTCGATGAGCAGCCCGGCCAGGCATCGATAAATCAAAGCAGCCCGCCCGCTCCGACGGAAAGCTGCGTACGACTCAGCCGAGGCCAAAAACACCTCCCTGGGGGGGCGGCGGGCGGGCGGGCGAGGGAGGTAGGGAGGTGGTGGGGGAGGCTGCGCGAGTGCGGGTGCCGGGTTCCCAGCCCCCGCGGGGCGGCGAAGTGCCCGGGATGTCGGTGTCGTGCTGCCGCAGCGGGCTAATCCCGGCTACTTAACCCGGCGGGCGGCGGGGGCTGAGCACCACCTTAATCCACGGCGTGTGCGCGCCCGCCC
>VZTX01010278.1:0-85861 GCA_013400915.1 Pardalotus punctatus
CGTGAGTGGGGCCGGGCATGGGGCGCTGGGGGGTGCAGGGGGCCGGGCGCTGGGGGCTCGGGGCTGGCACAAGGGAGTCCCACGGGCAGCTCCATCCCAGCCCCGAAGCTGGGGTGAGCGCCGGGAGTGTCCGGAGCCATCGCAAGCTCCCTGTCCCCGCAGGCGCCTCCGCGGGATGGACGGTGACCCGCCAGCCGGGCCGCAAAGCCCCGGCCCCGCAGCCCGGGCAGCGGAGCAGGGGGGGGGCAGTGGGGCAGCCGGGACACTGCCCAGCTCCGGCACCCGCGGCGACCCCCCCGCGGGCCGTGGGGACAGGCCCGTGGTGGTGTCGGTGGTCACCGACTCAGCCTGGGAAGGGGCACCTCCGCCCTACTCGCCCCCGGACCCCAAGAGCGTTCACCTCCTCTACCCGACGTTCCCAGCCGGCTTCTCCCAGCAAGCGCCCGTCCTTTACCAGCCGGGGCCGGGACCGCGCCCCTTCCCAGCCCCGGGCATCCCACCCGGGCCCCTGCCCTACACCACCGTACGTATCCCCACCCCGATGTGTTCCTGCCCCGCTCTGCAGCCGGGGTCACCCCTTATCTCCCCTCCCGGTTGTGTGGGGTTCCGTGTGGAGCCTCCAGCCCGGGCGGGGAGCACACCCGGGGGGCTGCAGCTCTAACCACCCCCTGTGCCGCAGTGCAACGCACGGCCGGGCACGGGGCCGCTGCCTGCCGGCCACGGGCAGCACCCACCCAAGGACTACATGGTGGAGTCAGTGCTGGTGACCCTCTTCTGCTGCCTGGTGACCGGGCTCATGGCCCTCATCTACTCCCACGAGGTAAGGAAGGACTCACCTGGCAGCCTCGAAGCCCCTCCTGGTGCTGCGGGTCTCTTCTAACCCCTCCCTTTCTCCCCCCGTGCCAGACCCGGTCTGCGCTCACCCGTGGGGACGTGGCACAGGCGTACGTGGCATCCAGAAAGGCCCAGTCACTGATCCTCTTCAGCCTCCTCTTTGGGCTGTTTGCCTCCATCAGCTGGATCATCTACGTCCTGGTGTCCCTGTACCTGTGAGAAGGACCCTGAGCCCCAGGGACATGGTGTGTGCCAAGAACTCCTCGTGGCTCACCACCTGGGGGGCGAGGGCAGGTGAAGTTGCCACAGGCTGATGTGGAACCAGGTGACAACAAAGTTTTGGGGCCGAGGGGCAGTGTCTGTCCTTCCTGGGTGGGGGTGAGGAGCTGCCCTGGAGCCTTTGCCTGTCTGCTCAGCCCTGCGAGGGCAGGAGGAATCCAAAGCAGGGAGGTGCCGGTGCCGTGTCCTGCGGGAGCCAGCTCTGGGCAGGGAGCTGTCGGATCCATGTGTGGGATCAGGCTCTGCTGCAGGATGCTGAATCCCACTGCTGTGGGATGTCACCTGGAGCTGGGACTCTGGTGCAGAGGGAGCATCTTGTAGGACTGGGGTTGGAAGTGGAGCAGAAGTAACAGGTGTGTGGGAAGCCCTCACTGGTCACTAATAATGGGGGAAGATACAAACCCATGTATGCAGTTCTGTGGTAATTTTGCACACACAAATACACAAATACACACACACTGTATCACCACCTTCTTGCTGCGTCCAGATTGAAAAATAAAACACAGCTGTAGCCAAAGCTTCCATTTTCTCTGCACACCAAAAACCTACATCTCCCCTTGCCATGGCCTTTGTCCCCCACAAAATACAGGGTAAGTTCTGCTATTGCTGAAATCAGGGTTTTCCCAAAAGCAGGTGGGCACCAGGGTTCCAGCCCATGCCGAACCCCAGGGAAGGGGAATCTCCACATGGCCCCAGGCCTGGGGGTGCTGAGCTGCTTGTGGGGACAGTGAGCTGACAGACCCCGTGTCCCCTCCTGCTGTGCTGGGTCCGTGGGATGTGGCCCCACAGTCCAGCCCTGGTGCAGGGGGCATGTGCTTGGTCAGTGTCTGGGCATTCTCCTCCTGAGCTGGCCCGTGACAATTATTTCCAGAGGAATTTTGAACCCTGTCCAGGACTGAAATAGCACCACAGAGCAGCTCGGCTGCTGCAGGGGTTATTTATAGCCCTTGGCCGCCAGCACACGGCCCCTGCACGGGCTGGGCACACGCCGGGGTCTGCGGAGCCAAAACCCCTGACACAGGGGACACCAGCACCCAGAGGAAGGTGACAGGAGCAGATTTCCCCTCCCAAGCGTATGGCTTGTACTGGGGCAAAGCCATCTTGGCAGAGGGAGGGAAGAAACTTATAGTGGAAAAATAAAGGGAAAAAGAGCTATGAGCAGAAGAAAACCACGGGCACATCAGAAAACACGAGGCCACACCAGCACCAGAGGCGGATTCGATTGTCACTTTAATCCACAGACTGTGCATGCACTGTAAACAGGAACATCAGGCAGGTTCGTTATTGGTGTTTTATTTGTCTTTAATATAAAAGTTACAGGTCTGAAATGTTCGCAGGAAGATGCCACCATCGGGGTTAGTGGTAAATCTATAATACAACGGAACTGCTTGGGGGGAGAGGCCTGGGAAGCGGGGCAGGGGGCTGGTGACTGGGGCATCGCTTCTCCCCACTCCCTGCCCCGTGTGGAGAGGGGACTCAGACTCTTCCCCCTCCCCAAAAAGGGGTGATGGCCTTGAGGACACTGCCTTCAAGACGGGAACACACTCATGCCAGTCTTGCACAGGGTTGTTCTGGGCTTCTGCTCCCCAGGGGCTGCTCCTGGAGAGGGGGGTCTCTGATCAGCAAACCTGAAGCTGTCCAGGCAAGGGGACCCTCCTGAGGTTGGGACATTCTGCTCAGCTGGGGACGACAGCAGAGAAAGGAGAGAAGCAGGGAGGAGAGATGGGGGAAGAAAGCTGGGGGGCTCAGCCCCATTCCACTGGACAAGGTGCTGGGACCACTGCCCTGGGGAGCCTGTTCAGTGCCTGACCACCCTCTGGGGGAAGAACTTTTTCCTGATATCCAACCTAAACCTGCCCTGACTCAGCTCCAGCCATTCCCTTGGGTCCTGTCAGTGGTCACATGCGAAGGGATCTGCACCTGCCCCTCATTGAAGACCACAATGAGGTCTCCCCTCAGTCTCCTCCAGACTGAACAAACCAAGTGCTCTCAGCTGCTCCTCCTATAGCCCTTCCAGACCCTTCCCCATCTTTATGGCCTCCATTGGACACTCTCTAATAGCTTAATATCTTTTTTATATTGTAGTACCCAAATTTAGTGTTAGCGAACTTCCTTAGTATTCCTCCCAGTCCTGTGTCCAGGTCGTTCATGAGGATGCTGAGGAGCACAGGGCCAAGGATGGAGCTCTGTGGAGCCCCACCTGTGCCCAATGTCACCCCAGTCCCCCAGTGTGCCTGCCCCGTGAGCTGCTCACCCACAACGTGGTGATGGATGAAGACAAGCTGCCTCCTCCTGTCCCTCTGCCCCCTCGAGCCCCAGCTGTGACCCTGGCAGCCCCAGGGGGGTGTGGGGTGATGGGCTGCAGTCCCAGAGCCACCAGGGCAAAGCCCACACCACATTTCGGGTGTATTCATCAGCCTTTTCGCCACCTCACCATGTTCGGCTTTGAAAAAATCTTATTTACAAAGGAAATGTGGGCATTACTTCCTGCATGGAAGGCTGGGAAACCTTTGGGGATTGCAAAGCCTTTGCTGGACAGAACACACAGCTCCAACACCCTCAGTGCCATGAAAAGAAACCATTTTTAAAGCGTTCCAGCTCAGACACTGTGGTTCAGCACAGAAGACTCTGCTCCTCCTGCTCTGGGGCTGCCCAGAACTGTGTGGGACCCCACACTCCCCTGCCCCAGAGGATTCCCTCACTGACAGGGGGATCTCTCTGTGCTTGGCCACTGTGAGTGCTGTGTCTGAATCTTCAGGACAATAACCAAGCTGGGTACAACCCTGTCCCTCCCTCCTGGGAGTCAGGCAGAGCTGGCCAAGGCTTTGCAATCTGTTTGGAGAAGGAAAGCAGCGTAGCTCTGATTCATCCAGAACAAACAGAGGCTTTAGCAGGCACAGAGCTGCTATTGAGAAATAAGGATGCTGTGTGAAACTCCATGTCTGTATTCCTTGGGAGCTGCTGCCCTAAACCTGCAGGGTTTTGTCAGAACCCTGTACAAACCTGTGAGCATACAACAGGGAGCTGAGGAGGGTCTCACAAGGCTGCTGAAACCGGCAGGGCACGCTCACACCCACGATCCAACTGCAAACCATTGGAGCAGGACAGAGAGGAGGGATGTGAAATGGCCTGGCTGGGGAGGACACTCTGGTGGGACACAGAGGGGGACAGAGGGGCTGAATAAGGCACACTGAACAGATCGGGGTTAACACTGTGTGTGTGGGAAACTACACCCCTGCCTCATGCTGGGCTGTCCCTGCCCTGCTGGCACCAGCCTGGTGGGACTGGGGACAGGGACCTGCTGGGGGTCCTGCCGAAGCACGGGTCACAAAGCACAGCACCGAGGGTCCCAGGGGGGACCCCCGGAAAGAAACATTTGGCAACAGAGAGAGGAGAGAGGAGTGGGATGGGAGGACGGGGAGGCTCATCTGGGCACAGGGTTCCTTCCTGGTTCCCATTTCCAACCCAGAAATGGATCTGCTGGCTCCTTCACGAGGCTCCCGCCCCTGCTCTGCAGCCAGCGCCCACCCGGCCGCCCCGAGCCTCCTTTATCCAGCACTTGGAACAACATTGTCACTGGTTGTGGATTTTATACAGACTGGTTTGCACTTTTTTTTTTTCCCTATAAACTCATCGGTATTCAGACATGCATCAAAAATCCCCAGGGGGTTCTAAACACTAGGTATGTACAGTCTGTATCCTACAACATTTCCTGTGCAAAAGCTAAGTACCATCGCTAAGAGACACGGGGTCACACACAGGTGACCCCCAGTACCTGGGCAGTCCATGTTTCCAGGTTCAGAGGGATCTACCGTTGCTTAAATAACGAGATCTGAGAGGAGGAGGGGGATGTGATGACTGGAGATGGCGGGTCCCTGCCCACATTTTCAGTGCCTCTTCCGTATCTACGAGCGGTGCCTTCCTCCCGTGAGGAAGGCGCCAGAGATCTGGGGTGAGCCGAGACCCCTGTAAACACAAGCAGCTCTCTGAAAGCAGAGCTCCTCTGGCAGGCAGCGGGAGATGCTTCCATCCTCACGAACACACTGGGAGGTGGCATTGCAGGGGAGACTCCAACCCTTGGCTTCCACGGCTGCTGCTGCCCGACGCCGCTCCCGAGATGAGTCCGTGGGTGCTGAGCTCCTGCTGCCCCTGCTCTGCGGATGGAAACAAGAGCCAGGGTACACCTGGCTGCAATGGGCCAGCAAACCAGCAACACGCTTGCGTGGGACACTCCTTCCACACAGCTCTGTCCCCGGGGTTAAAGCTGGATCATGGCACAGAGGGACGGGAGGAGGAGGAGGGCGAGTGCAGCGAGCACCGGCCGATCTCTGCCCTTGGCCCGGCGCCTCCGGCCGGCTGCGAGCGCCCGGCATTCCCACCCCCAGGGATGGCTGCCAGCTGGGAGGGAGGGTGTGTCATCCAGTGACAGGTACAAACATTGAACTCCAGTCTCATAGCTGCCCTCGGCGCCTCTGCGGAGCAATTCTCCTCGCACAACCCCTCCTCCTAGGTTTTCTCTTCCCGATCTGTTTTCCGCCTCGTGATGTTCCGAGGTTTGATTTTCAGGGACAGTTCCCACAGGGCCTCCTCAGCCAGGTGGTCGCTGAAGTCGTTGAAGAATGACACTATGTCGTCATTCCTTTTGATGTCATAATGTCTGGAAAACCACAGAGGAGCTGCAGTTAAACAAGGGGCTACCTGGAGACCTCTCCCAGCTTTGGGTCACCCCTGTCGTGCTCTAAGCACACCCAGCACTCTGGGCAGTGCCCAGAGTGACAGTGCTGACACCACAAAGGGGAAAAAAGGCACCTGCCCCACAGAAATCAGCAGTCAGATCTGCTGCCTCTGCTGCAAGACATTGAAGAAGACCCTGCACATCCTAGAGAACACAGGAACCAGCAAGGGCAAAACCTGGAGGCAAAACTTGTCTGGATCTCATAACTAGTATCAGAAAAATGTCCCCACAACTTTTATCTAACCTAGAGAGGAGACTGATTGGAGCTGTGTTGCTCCCAGCTCTCTTTACATCTGCCCTTCCCTTTAGACTCCCTTCTGAAGCACAGGGGCTTCCATGTCCAAGCCCCCCTGCCCCAATCCCCACCATGGTGCCCCAAAATCAACTCTGACCCTCCCAACTGCTGCACTTACACTTGCTGGAAGCACCTCATGCTGTCCAGGATGTTAAACTGCTGCCAGCGCTTGGAAAAGTTCACTTTGCTGTCAATGTAATCAGGGTTTCCCAGATGGACAAAGGTCAGGTCCTGCAGAATGAGGCCTCTGAAAGAGGGAAGGGGGCAGCAGGCCAAGGGAGTAGGCAAACAGACACAGAGGTTAGTCACACAGGGCAGGGTGGCCAGCCAAGGCAGCCTGACACAGCCCAAGAGCCTCCCACTGCCACCACCACGGAAACCTTATCCAGAAGAAAACATTCCCCAGCAGCAGATCCAAAGGTGTCCAGCTGCAAACTCCCCCAGATGCCCACCCTGCCCCAAACTGCTCCAGAGAGGGCTGATGTGGCACGGCGCTGCCTTACCCAACATGTTGGGCAAAAGACAAGGGCTGAGCTCAGCAGCAGCTGCTGAGAAATCCTTGAAGGAACAATTTTACTGTGCAGAAGCAATGGCAGAGGAGGAAAGTGCCCACTCACAGGTAGGGGATGCAGGGGGGCTCTACATCAGCCAGGGCCGCTCGGTAGGCGCGGAAGGACGAGGAGCTGTCGATCAGGGTGCAGTACTCAGCCAGGCCCTGGCAGGACACAAATCCCACGGTGACACTGCTGCTGCAAACCCATTTTCTTCGTCTCCTCCCCCCAGAGAGCCACACAGAGCGGGAGTTAATGCCATCCTGCAAACACCTCCAACTGATTTACTCAGCCCAGGGTGGTCAGGTGGAGCCTTGCTGCCTTCAGCCTCCCCAAGCCTTGGGCTGCAGGAGGAGGAGGAGGAGGCTGCTGTTCTCCCCTGTGACTGTGCTGGCACTCCTGCAGCTGCCAGAGCGCCCAGCCACGCTGGAGGCTTCCAGCACTGTGGCATTTTACCCACTGGAGAGCAGCTATCCACCATCCCTCCAGCCTGGGACATTGCTGAGCTCTTAAAGCACTCAGCTGTTTCATACATAACCACACTTATCCTTCCCCCAAAGATGACAGTCCCCACTGCTCCTCACCTCTGAGGTTTGCTTCTGCCACTCCAGCCTTCGGATGGGTGCAGAATCCAGTGCGGAAAGGATGGCCAGATAGGAATTAAAATTATTCAGCTTTCGTAAGTGCTGTGAAGAGAGAGAATATTCCAGTTACTTGAGAGCTCTGAAAATCCTTCTAGCATCAAACATCTCTACCAAGCAGAGAACCCCACTCCCGTGCTCCTTTAAGCAGCAATGATTCACAGAAAAAACCAAGCTGGTACCTTCATAATCTTAATAAATTTAAGGAGCAGCCTCTCTCGGTCCTGGGCTTTCTCTTGTAGCATAATTATTGAACGGACCCTGGAAGAACAGACAGAAAAAAAGATAAACCCACTGAAGCAGAGCTCAGATTTCCTCTTGTTTCATTAAGAAAACTCATCATTGATCGGGATGGGCCAATACTAAAAAGTTCACAATACCTCCAACTTAAATGGAGCACTCTAATCCACAGCAAAGACAGGATAATCTCATAGAGTGCATTTATTTGCATGGGTAATGTTTGTTTGAAGGGCTCACTGATACTGATATTTAATTCCTCTGGGTTACAAGGGCCTCCTGATTTTATTTCTCCTGTGCTCTGGGGTCTTTGATGAGTGCTCTGCATCTACTTCCTGGCCAAAAATACACATTATCCCATTTGTAACAAAGGAACCCAGGTCTGCATGGAATATCTGGGATATCTGCAATGCACTGGGAGTTAAACACAGTTCAGTGCCATGGCTGTTCTGAGCTCCTTACCAGTAGGACATGTTATTAAAGTGCTCTGTGAACTGTGTCAGGTTCGGGCTCTTCTCTTCATTTTGTTCCTTTGCCCAAAGCAAAACTTCTGGGATCTGCCAAGGAAGAAGAGGAGAGGGGTGAGAAAATACCACACATTAAAATGGGATTTCTGTCTCAGGATTCCCAGTTGCAGCCTGTGTTCAGACACCTGCTGACACAAGATCAGCTGTGTCCTACAATCCAGCAGGTGTCTGGGAGAGCTGGCACAGAATACCAGACATTGCAGAGGGTCCAATCCCTCCCACTGCCCTCACCCCATCCTCATCTCTGTACCTCGATTTTATAGAAGAGTTCAGCATCCAGCAGGGTCAGCTGCTCGGCTATTTCATGACTGTGGAAATCGTGCAGCGTCCCTGGCCTGTGGAAAACAAGTAGGAAGTACAAAGGTCAGAAAATGTGACCTTTTTTCTTATCTTTCTTGTATTTTGAACTGAGGGAACTCTCGTGTTCACAGGGAAGGGATGCCCTGGCTCTCAGAGGACCAAGATACGGTTCTGTGCACCTTCCCCCACCTGGCTGCCACCCCTCGGGCCGCGAGAGGTTTGATGGAGTTGGCGTAGCTCAGCATTTTCTTCTGATCCACTTTATCCAGGATGTTCTTGCGCAGCACTCTGGCCAGGCTCAGCTCCCCGTTGCAGACCAGCCGGAACACCAGGTCCATCAGCAGCTTGAGAATTTCCTCTGTCAACTCCACCAAGCTGGAAGGAAGATGGAAAACCCAGGGAAGGCATCAGAGCTAAGACACTGGGTTTGTATCTGCACCAAGTGAACCTCATTGCTCTTTCCTACAAGCAGAAGTGGGTGACTGAAATTCCTCCTTTTCCCAGCTCTTCCTTTCCCAGAGATTCCCCTTTAACTTGTTAGGGTGAAACCACTGACCCAGTTAGGACACACCTAGAACCTGTTCTTCCAACACAAGGATTCAGCACTACAGGTGTCTCACTGGTCTGGGTTGGGGATTCCAGCTGTTGTTACTGATGGGGTTAAAAAACCACATCTGCCTAAAAACCACATTTTCCCAACTGCCAGATCTGTGTGTTTCTGACCCTGCATCCCAAAATGAAGAAGGCAACTCACCACAGCTCATCCACCACTCGCACCAGCACGAAGAAGGTGTTCTTACTGACTCGCTTCTTGAACGTGTCCGGGAAGTGGCAAAACTTCTCATATGTTGGTTGTAAATTAAAGAATCAACTCAGTGTGCTTGGACCAGCATCAATGCAATTCCCAACTGCCTCGAGGAATCATAAAATCATTGAATGATTTAGGGTGGAAGGGATCTTCATAATGATCTAGTTCCATTGCCATGGGCAGGAACAGCTTCCACTAGACCAGCCTGCTCCAAGCCCTGTCCAGCCTGGCTTTGGACACTTCCAGGGATGGGGCAGCCAATTAGAACCACACTGTTCTGTCCTGATGGAACCTGGGGTTTGATTTCCAGGAGATAAGGGACACTGACACGGCTCTAATTCAGATGGCATTGAACTGACACCAGCTGCTGGTAGCAGGGGTGTGAGGAGGCACTTACACCTCACAGAATTGATGCTACAAGAGCAGCTGCACCCTGAAATTGTTCTAAGGTGGAATTTAATGAGCAGCACTCCCCTACAGTGATCTCCCCCACCGCTCTGTGACATCTGGTCTCAACAGACCTCACATGTCACCTCTACCTTCCTCGCTGCAAGGAGGGCAGTGACAGGTTGGAAAACCTTCTGCCAGGTGGACAAAGGGACAGAGAACAGGGGTATCAGTAAGTCAGCGCTGGCAGGGCCTGCAGGGACACCCCAGACGGGATTGTCACCGGGGCTGAGCTGTGCTGTGTCCTTGGGCACTGATCCCAGCCGGAGCAGCGGCTCTGCTGCAGATGGCACTGATGAGCTGCAGCAGGACACGGTGACGTCAGGCTCGCTCTGACGTGGGGACACAGCACCAGAGCCCACGAGGCCTCGGCACTGCCCGGACCCAGAGCCTGCCCTGCTCCGCTGGCAGGGGATGGAGCCACGGGAAGGGAGCCAAGGGCAAGGAATGGCAGCAGGGTGCTCGGGGAGAAGCCTTGTCCATCCTCTGCCAGGAATGCTCACCCTGCACACCAGGCCCTGCCTCCTTACCAGTTACAAGCCCAGTTCAGGACTGGGAGGCCAAGAGCACAGCATCTTCAGGGCTGAGTTTACTGCAGTAAGAGCCAGAAGGTCTTGATGGTTTAATCACCTCTAATATTAAATTACACCTGCCCATGCAGGCACTGCCCATGGCCCCTCTGGAAGGCAGAAGCTGCTGTGGTCCCCACTCTACAAACAAGATGTCCCAAATAAAGGACCAGTTCCCCCAAAACCTGAACTGCAACTCTTCCCTGCCAGGACCCTCAGGAGACAACTCTCAGGTCCAGTATCCACTGTGAGTGGACCTGCCCTGCAGCAATTCCCACTGGAGAGAGTGGAAGTGAAGGAATTCCTTCCTGGGACACCATCAGGGCCAGCACATCACTGACCACGCTGCCAGCAGGTTTTTGACCAAAAAACTTGCCACCAGCTCCCTCCATGATGACTGTCCAGCTCCGATTCCTGCTGGGAGTAAATGCCACTCATAAAAGGATATCTGTACTGCAGCTTCTTGATGAGCTCTTCAGGGGTAATAAATGTCCTGTATGTAGTCAGAAAGGCTTCACAGTACAGCACCAGATCTAGGGAAAAAGGCAAGAGAGCCTCAGTCAAACCTGCATTCGGAAAAACAAGTTTCTTGTAGGCTGAATCCAGTACAGAGGAGGACACGGGACACATTTTGGCATGAATGAACTTCCCAGAAATGCTGTGCTGTTGGTCCTTACCAGCAGATGGACCCTTTGGCACAAGAGCAGCAGTGACACTGCTCTGTCCCCACCGGCCTGGCCCTGGCTCCCTCCTGCAGCACTCGGGCTTGTGCCACCATAAAGGGGTCAGTGAAAAACACCTGCTTGTGGGACAGGAACTATCAATAATGTGTCACAGAAAAACGTGGTTTAGACCTTGGGGATACTTTAAAGAGAAGATCTGATGGCAAGAGGTGATGCCTGCTCTGTCTTTGGTGCTCAGGCAGGTCACTCTGCCCTCCCAATGAGGAACACACGTGTTTCAACACATGCTGTGGTGCTGCAGATCCTCTGCCCTTGCTGAGTTCCAGAAAATCTGTCCCAGGACAGTGTAAATAGATTATTTCCAGCCAAAAGAAAAGCCAATTGCACTGCAAAAACTGATGCTGCCACGACCATGATCAACAGAGATGTGGTGCACGCAGGGAGCCTGGGTGAATTCATCTGCAGGACGGGGTGCTACAGGGCCTGGAATTGCAAAGGCTTTGGGCATTATCATGGTCCCAGAGGATGGAATCTGAAGAAGCAGGAAATGCAAACAGGAATGCAGATGTCAGGTCAAGACTGCAGAACACTCACAAATGGGAGCATGAGGCTTTAGTCCCAGTATAAAGCAGGGGCAGGGCAGCAGGGTGTGCGGTGGGTGGCACCCTGCCCCTGCCAGGAGCTCTGCACCACGGGCACACAGGGACAAAGAGCTCCTGCTGTGCCTGCCCAGGCTCGGCTGTGCACGCAGAGCCTGTTCCAGCCAGGACAGGCATCACCCCACATCCACGTGCTGGAGCACCCAGCCACTGCCGGGAGGTGGGAAGGAGCAGGGCACAGAGGGAGAGCTGTGCCTCTCTAGCTGCAGTGTTTCTCTTGGCAGGAACCTCACCTTCCTCCTGCTCTTAAATCAGGGAGTGCTGCTGCCTCTCGGTTATAGACAACACAGGCTGGGTGGTCACATCAGGGGGGAGCCCCAAGCCTTGTCCAGCTCTAATCCTGCACTCACAGCAAGTGCGTGTGGCTGTGAGCACTTGGGTGACCGTGGATTTTATTCCTGGAGACCACAGGTCCCTCTTCATCCCTTATGCCATTTAGCTTTTTCAGAAAACTCAAATGGACAAGAAGCATCATGCAGCAGGGTGTGGAGTTACATTTATTCTGGGTTCCCATCTGCCCAAAAGGCAACGTGAGGTAATACAGCTGGTCTGCTCTGGCACTTGAAGCTGCCAAGAAATTCATCTTTAAAGGAAAGCCTCTTAACTCTACCCCTCTGTGCCGTTTGGCTGATTGATTTACAAGCCCTGAATTCTTCTCATTGTAAGCTTAATTCATTAACCCTCTCAGTCACCCAAACAGTGGGTTAGCATAGCACAAATTCCTCTGTGCTCCATTCAGCTCCGTGCCTTGCAGCGCCTGCCAGGCTGAGCTCAGGGACTGGGAAGTGTCGCCTGCTCCCTCCACCCAGCTCTCCACAGCTGCACCACTGGGCAGATAAAATCCTGCTCTGGCTTCTCCCAGTTCTGAAAGGTTCTCCATGGCTCTCACCCCACTGCCTGCAGCACCCTCAGAGCCCCCTGTTCATGAACTGGAGGTCCAGCACACACCCCCTGACCAAGCAGCTCTCTTTCAACAGGAACAGCAGGGAAGTGCTTTCTTGTGATGCTTGTTCAGGAGAACAGCAGAAAGCAGAGTTTCTCTATTCCACTTTCAGCATTTTCATAAGGGATATTTCCACCACTTCATTTGTACTGTTTTCTTTAATACACATTTTCAGCCTTGGCAAAATCAACTGCCTCCTCCTCTCTGGTGTGTTTCTAACTTTGGTCCTTTCTGCCTGGATTTGATGCCCAATGCAAACTGGGAAACAGCTGTCAGGGGAAGGATTTTCTTGCTAGCTGAATGGTGCTGGTAAGTAATTGCAAACATCTTATGCTACAGTAAAACCCCTGTCATTTAAAAACATACATGAAAGGTATTTCCCCTTTGACTACCAACCTCTAAACTGCAAGCGCTGAGTGATTCAGAGGGTTAGTGTTTTGCCTCCCAGGAGATAAGGAGATCAATCCTGGTTAAGGCCATCAGCACAAATGTGTTTGGCAGGTTCAAATCACTCCCTGGAAACACTGCAAAGGCTGTCTTTGCCACAGGTCTTGGAAAGGAGCTGCTTCATGTGTGTGGTGACTGGGTTTGGACAGATAAAGAGGGGTTTTAACAAATCTAGAGCTAAGGGCTGCTAACATCCCTTTTCCTCCCCCACATCTCTTCTTTCGTGCTGTGGATTCCCCCTCTGAACTGGTCTGGGTGGCTGCCAGGACACAAGTGGTACAGAATGGGACTAGGAGGTGACATGGCAAGTTGAAAATAGGGGGTGTCAGCAGAGCAGCACCTGAACAGCTTCCTGATGCCCACGGGTACTGCATTAGATCCAAACCAATGCCCCTTTTCTCCTATTTTGATGCAACAGTCATTCCAGTACCTCCTGCATCACCACTGCCCTGAAATTCAAAGGACAAGGAGCACCACTGGAAACAGGATCCATGCACAACAGGCTGGTCACGCCTGCACCCCCAGCTCAGCAGGCACAGGGACACCAACACAGCACTGTCACTGGTGTGCCTTGTCTTCCAGATCCAGGCAAGGGCTGGCAGGAGTTAATCCCATCCCTGCTGCTAAATGGAACCACCAGCCGCTTATCCAGCTTACCTCCATCTCCCACAGATAAACACAACCCCCCCAGGCTCAGAGCATCCCTGCAGACTCCCCCAGCCCAGCTGCTGTGGCCATGGGGCAGAGGACAGGCAGCCAAAGCCGTGCCAGGCTGTGCCCCCAGCCCTGCACGTACCTTTCCTGTCGGTCTCCGTGGCGTGCACCAACAGAATGTCTCCGGATCCACCGCGGACATCGGGCCCATCATCCCCCTGCAACAGGAACACAGCCACGTTAGGCACGGCCCAAGCTCCCTTAGGCCTGGCTTAACATCGCTGGGGCTCCAGCTCAGCAACAGCTGGCAGCACACACAACGTTCCTGGCACTGCTCGCAGCACAAGCTGGGACACGGCGTTCAGTGCTGCGATAATCCGGGAATTGCAATAAAGCATTTGGGGTCCCAGATGAGGAGCTGGGCTGATCCTTACTCGGGGTCTCTGACTCCTTAAGGCCAGGCTGTGAAGCTCAGTGAAAGCTGATCCTTCTGCCCAGAGAGGAATGAGCAGAAATGCCCCAGATGCTCCCATGCGTGTGAGCTGTCTCACAGGGCAGGATCACGTACCACGGTGGCTGTGCAGTGGGAGGTCATGCATTCAACTGGCATGGTCCTGGGACATCAAAACCCGGTGAGCTAATTCCCTGATCTGGAACTATTTGGCCAGAGGTCACCCGAAGCGACCTAATAACCAGGAGAAGAAAAGAGCCCTGCTAACTGCTTGACCCCTGCTTTACCACTCTCTAAAACACATCTTTTTTCTACCTACTGCATTTCACAACACAAAATATGCAAAACTGATCCATCACTCAGCAGCAGTTCCCACACTCCGGGAAGCAGCTTGCAGTGACAGTTCTATACTACTTCAACCATGTAGATCACAAAGAAAAGAAAGAAAAAAGACATTAAGACGCAGATCTACTAGTCTCAAATGTTCAGAAATCACTGATTTTTAAATGTTTTTTAAAGGAAACAATCCAGCAGAGGAGGCTGGAGCTGTGTCAGGCTTCCCTTAGGAATGTCTTTATCATTTCAATACGCAAAACAGTGAAAATATCACAGATTACAGCCATGGAGCAGCTCTGTCTAAGATGTGAATTTTTCAGGTGACCCTCTGGCAAGACCCATGAAATACTACTTAGAGAACAAGTAAAAGCTTCTCACTCTCTCCCGCACATCTCTGCTGACCAAAGAACCAGTAAATGTGCCAGTAAATGATCCATTCTCTCTGTTTTTCAGCCAAGCCCCCTGACAGTCTGAAAGCTTCAAAAGCCTGCACGTTCCCTGCAGCTGCATGTCAAACACAGCGTGGTTCAAGAGCACAGTGAGCAAAGCTGGCTGGGAGTGCACCCAAGGCTAGACACAAAGCTATTTCTCCAGCACAGGAACAGCTCCTTTGGCTGCTTTTCCACATCAGTAACATCGTGTTCTGCTCATTCACCTGCTGAACCTGCCGTCAGAGAGAAAGGCCAACACCATCACCCACACCCGGATTTATTGTGCTCAGGCTCTCAGGTGATTCATTTCAGACTGTCAGAGGCTGAAGAGGTGGGAAGGGGCAGACTGGGAAAAGGGCACAAGATGTGCTGGTTTTTAGGGAGACACCTTTTGTTAAACCCTCACTCATTGCTGGTGCTCCCAGCATCTCATACTTTACCAGCAGCCTTCACACACACCCCGCTTCTGCTGCAACCTAGATTTTCCTATCAAATGAAAGGTGATGCCTTGTTTGTGCACACAGAGAATCAGATTTCAACTCAGAGTAAACCAGAGCACAAAAACAAACCCTGAATGCACCTACCTCTTGCTTCAGTGTTAATCTAGACATGATTTCACTGTGGTCAATAAGGGACAGCTCATCTACCTCTTCCTCCAGCTGTGATGATTCCAAAGTATCTGGTGACTGTGGCTGCCTGTGGAAAAAAAAAAGGGAAATAACCTTCATCAAATGACAGTAAGTACACAGACATGCTGGAGGTAAATCTTTTGCAAACAAGCCCAAATGCCTGGCTCTAACTCTGTTGCTTTGTGCATCTCTTGAAAAAGAGTGAGATAAACCTTTAGGACCTGAACACTTGTCTGTCTGCATTTCTGGCAGACAGGATTTTACTATGCCCTGCATAAGTACACACTTCCACGTCTCCTTAATCCACCAAATTTTTAGTGCACACAAATCTAAGCCCTTCCTCAAGTGTATAGAGACTGAGCACACTCTACACATCCATATCTTAGTCAGTTCATGACCCACTGTGCTGAGACAAGGGGAGATGACAGGCTCTTGTTCTGCAGGAAAATAGAGCAGAAAATCATGACCATTTTTTTGATACATCCCCCTCTAGAATTCCTACCCCCAAAAGCTGGTACTCTTATGCCTGGACATGCCCGCTCTGTGCCTGTATTTCTAAAAAAAAAAAGAAATACTTATGTTCCTCATAGCTTTCCCCCGGCACAGGCCAAAATCCCAGGCACCAGTCAGTACTTTGAGCAGATAGTGAGCTTTGCAGAGCACTCTTGTGTTGTCTCCTTCACTGCAGGGATTAAAACCCTCAAACTAACTGCAGGAAAATGGGGGAGGGAAGTTGACTGTCACACGCAAATCAACGCTGTTCTCTATTTTTGCTTTAGAAATGCAATTGCAGAGCAATCTTGAGCAGCAGGGAAGCACTCACTCCACTCCTCCTGAAGCCCATCTGTTCCAGCTTGCACCTCTTCATTTACATAGGCAAATGATAGCTAAGAGCATTAGCAGGGATATAAAGCCTCCTGCTCCAGGGCCTCAGCCAGCCTCTAACTAGCAGGGTTAGGAAGAAATTTCCCTCTGGAAGATGATTCCAAACAGGAATAGAGACTCTTTTGACAGGTTTCCCTGGAAGCAGGAGGGAGCAGCCGGTGTCAGTGATAGCACTGCCACTGAGATGGACTGAGGATGGCTGACACCGGCTGCATCAACCCCACAGGCTCCCTGAGCTCAGCAAGGAGATCTTGCCAGGATCCTCCTTGTTCAGCAGGATCCCACTATGCACTGGCTGTGCAAAAAAGGTGGGCTTGAAAGTTTAGAGAGCATGGGGAAGGCTGAGAGCAGAACAGGGATGGCTTGGCAGAGGGGATGTTGGGACTCTGCACCCTTCAAAGCTGGAAGCAGCACACCAGGGAGTCAGGCTCACCTTTCAGCACCATCTTTGCCCTCCTTGCCCATGGCACTGCTGTTCAAAGCGGAGTCTTTGGAGTGGCCATCTTTGACAGGGGAAGATTCCTGCCAAGAGAAAGGAGTTTTTCATCATTACATGGGGTCCTTGAGCCCAGTGAGCCTTGCATTTACAGTCTGCCTGCCTCTAAATGGCCCTTTACTGTAAATTCCTACAGAGCGGTTAAAGATTGATGCAAGTTAGTGCTAAATGCCAGGAAAACACAGAAGTTAATCAGACAGGAAATCTGGGACCATCTCTGGAGACTAGTGTAATTAGTACTGTTTGCTTTTAACATTGTGAAATGATGCTGAAAGTTACAACACAAGTCAGCTGTTGGCTTGGATTTTAACCCTCTCATGACCTTTTATTTTTCCTCCAGCCCTTCCTGGTGAAATACACTTTGCCTCCTGCTTTAATCCAAACGGACACAGCCAGCTCTGAGCTCTCCAGTTTCAGTTCCCCTCCTGATCACCTCCCCTGCCTCAGGGGTGGATGCTCACTGCTTCCTACCTCCCTCCTCTCCCATCAGAAGAGGTTTTGCAATGATTTCCACTCTACAACTCAGGGCTGTGGAAATGAGGCTAATGCAAAAAAGCAGAACCAGCTGAACCCGCGGCACGGAACAGCAGGTAGAGAGCTCAGAGCAAAGATACCGCATTTTAAATTAGCCATTTATTAAGGAGACAAATAGCCATGAACAGCAAATGGGAATATTAATCCGACAGTGTCGGAGTTCAGAATTATTTAACATCACGCAGAGCGAAGCTTGGAAATTCAACCCAGGGAACAGACAGGACTGAAACCACCTCCATGCTATCCACTCAGCACGGAAACACCCTGCTGAGCTTGGGTTTCTTGGTGTCTGCAGCATTTTTCCAGACTCTATCTGTAAAGCCCTTTGCTTCAAAGTCAAGAACCCACTCACAGCTGCCCAAAAGAATGGGCCTGCCCCGATGTGTCTCCTGAGGGAAGTGATGGGAGCACTATCTCTTGGCATATTTAACACCAGCATGGATAAAGGTCTTGGAGACATCCTGTAGGAGATGTGCCTTCCAAGAGGAGGGCGGGCAAAAGGATCATCATGGACCTCTGCCAGCTTCCTATGACCCAACAGGAAGATGGGACCTCCCTGGAATGGAAAATGCCCTGGCTCCTCTAGGAAATATCTAAGATACAAGGCTTGAGTAAAGGAAGAAACAAGCGTGTGAGTACAATGCTAAATCAATCACCTACTGTGCAACCAAACAGTGAAGGAGAAAATAAATATTTAGAGCAGAGGGCTTTCTGTATTAAAACAGGGAAGGCGAAGCAGTTACAATAAAAGACGTGGCCCCAGGATGGCGCAGGGTGCAGCTCTCTGGAAGGGAACTTCACGCGAGCAGCTCCAGCCAGCCAGCGAAGCGCAGAGGAAACAGCGCGGCAGGAGAAGCCGTCCCTGCCTCCTGCCAGGGCTCGGCGTGACCCCAAAAGCATCTCCTGCTCTGCACCTGCACCAAGAGGGCCCCCAACCCTGCAGCCAGGAGTGGGCAAGCAGAGGGGTGGCCAGCAAGGGAGCTGGGGCAGCAGGACGGGCAGGGAGCTGCAGGGTGTGCAGAAGAGGCCGGTGCCAAGCGTGGGAGCCCCGGCGTGAACTCGGCATGCACCAGGCAGCCCCTGCCAGGGCTGGCCTCTGCGGGTTGTTACTTACTCCTTCAGAGCGAGGGAGTTCCCTGCTGCTCTGGCCAGAGGAATACAGATTGACGTATTCACCCTCACCAGCCTCCTCACTGGCGTTTTCACTCTGAGGGAGACAGGATGAAAGGAAATCCGTGATGGTGCCCCCCACCAGCCCTTCATGGCAGAGAGAGCCTGGGAGCGGAACTGCCCTCGGCAGCTGCTGTCACCTCACTCGGAGCTGTTCTCTGTCTCCGTGGCCAACAGTGGCCACTGAGGCTGCACCATCCTGGGGGTCATTATTTCCTGGCTCTGGAGGACTGTCCTGGGCTGCAGGAGGGCAGCAGGCACTGCTTTGCAAGAGCCGTGACTCCGGGTCAGACTGCCATGGTGCAGCGGGCGCATTTCAAGGTGCTGGAAGCGGAATGTTCAGAGCTGGACGCAGAGTGCCTGTCCTACCCATGGCAGTCCTGCTGAGTGCAGACCAGCCCTGCAGCCCCAAGGGCTTCAAAGGTACCCCAGACTAGGCTACAAGCATGGACTAGACCCATCACGCCAGAATAAACCAAACTCGAGGCCTTCTGGGGTATAACAAGGACCCAGTGCAAGGAAGATGCAAAGCAAGGTCACGTCCAAAGCGTGAAAAGCTGCACATTTACTCCATAACCAGTGACCCTCTTCCAAACTTGGCAGAGAGGCAGCACTAGCATGCCCTGTGCTGACAGCTCGAATCCCATCAACTCTCAGCTTCGCAGCAGACGAAAGAGGAACTGTCTTGAAAATGAGGTGTTCAAAAAAGTAGCTGTAATGGACAGACCTGCTCAGTGACCTGCAAAGTGATCTGGGACCTCAAACTAGCGCTGTGGGAACAGCGACAGCCTAACTTCACCAACATGTGACCACCTGCCACCAAGGACACAGCTGGGGCTGATGGGAACTGGGAAGAGCAGGAACCTGCAGAGAACAATCGGTTTTACGCACAGGAGAGACAGAGCTGGACTGCACCCACTGCTCCTGGTGACTTAGGAGGGAGCAGGCGGCAACTGCAGGATGTGAACTGCTGTTAGGAGCCTGTGTTTAGGAGCTACCAACCTCTCAAAACACTCCTTTACCTCCCTTGGCTTTGTACTACAATTGCAGGAAGCTACAGCCAACTCTCCCCTTCACCAGCATTTGACATTTTGTGCTTCCTACAAGTCTAACAGTTTCTTAAACCCGCTGAGGTTGTTCATTTCTTTCCAGCCACCATTTTTATATGAAATTACCTCTCTGCAGTTAACACACATTTGGAAACCAGGCCAGACCACAGTTTAGCATATATTAATAATAGAGACATTTAAAAAAAAACCCAACAACAAATAAAGGCAGCCTTGTGTTAAGGTGCGTTATCATCTCTTTGGAAAGTCTCACCGAAGGCGTCTGGAGAGAATCAGTGAAAGAGGTTTCAGAAGGAAGGCAGACAGGAGCATTCCCGTTAAAGCTGCTCTCCTGAGAAGAGGAGTTTGGCACATCCACAGTGCTGGGTGACTGGCTGGCTGCAGCGGGCACCGCTAGGTCGGGGCTCTGGGATGGATGGATGGGCGGAAAAGGCGGGGTGGAGCAGGAGGAGGAGGTAGAAGAGAGGAAAGGAGGTATGGAGACTTGGTTGTGAGGCACAAAGTCCTGGGAGTAGGACCTAAACACAGATTTGTACTGCAGGACGCAGAGACACAACATGAAAACAAGGAAGACGGGGAAAGGAAAGAGACAGACAAAAGAAAAAAGTAATTAGATTGGCAGCAGCGTAGCAGTGACAGCACAAGGCATTTCTAACACAGGCAGCACTATTTTACCATCCACACACTAGAGCAGGAATTGCTACCTGGGATACATCAGCCAGGTTTCTCATGGAGAGGTGTGTTCTTGCACAAACAGCAGCTCAGCTGCTCATCTTGCAGAGGAAGAGACATGCAGGTATCCAGCCTTTGCTAGGCAGGAGAAAACCTGGATATCTCAGAACTGCTAACGCAGTGACCCTGAAAATCATTTGAGTTGAGGAAAGCTTAAGAAAGCACACAGAAACCACGGCTCTGAGCATGCTGGAAGTATCTACATGGAGAAAACTACTCCAAGTGCTTATTGCTTTTCTGGGATTTTCCACAGGATCCAAATTTAAGATGTTTTTTGCTCCAGCCCTGTAATTTAACAGCTACTGTGTCAAGTCTGTTCCAGAACACACAGCTCCCAGGGAGGAGTGGCTGGATACTGCCTTCAAAGTTACACTGAAGGATAAAGGAGATTATGCTGCTACTCCTTCCCATTGGTGAAAAACAGGGAGCAAAAATGGTAATTGCCCTCCGGAGTGATGAATTCCTTATCAAACCGATCCTTTAATGCAGTGCCTTGAAGAGTCAGCTGAAGAGATGAAAAGAGATCATCTGCGTAAAGCTTTATTTCACTATCTCTCCTAATCATCAGATTACTGTTCAGATAATATTAAACAGGGTGCAGTGGGAATATACTGTGCCAAGAAAAACAAGAGCAACCCTCTGTCTTTTAACATCTGGTGCTAGTGAGATTTGCCATCAGGGTAAGTCCAAAACAAAGCTGACAACCACTAAAAAAACAACAAACAAAAATACCCAACAATAATGCTAAATCTGCTGGAGAGGAGTTTACTTTAAAACCTGCAAAGCTGGTCATAGTCAAGCAGACAGAATGAAGAATCACATCATCCAAAAAAACCCAGGCTGGAACGCAGCTGTGGTGCTGCTCCATTGAGGGATCTGCTGCAGAAGGACGGTGCAGTACAGAGCTCTCAAGAAGTGCAGACACAGCTTTCTCAAACCAGGCTGAAAAGTGGCACCACTGTGATGTAAAAAGAAAGGGAATCAAAGGCAGGAATCGGAGATTTCAGGCTACATTTTCTCAGGAGAGTTGAGTGGGTAAGAAAAAGCAAAGCTTAGTCCATCACCTGAGCCCCAGCAGCAGCACCCAGCTCAGCAGTGGTATTTTTGTTTCTACCTAGGAAAGATGTGGGCTTAAAAATCTAAACTGAGAACAGCCTCAGGCCAGAAGCCTGGTCAAAAAAGCTTTTCCACTACAAAGGAAAGGAAATGTAAAGGTCAATGGCTAGACTTTACCTTCCACCACCTTAATCCTTGAGTGGCTGCGCCTTGCGTGGAGTCCGGCAGTGCTCTGGGTGTTTTCTCAGGGCCCCAAACAAATTGCAGGCCATAACACAGAGGAGAGGAGGGGGATGCTTTGTAAAGACAGCTTAGAAGACTACTGAAAAATAATTAAAATGCAAATCCCCACCACATGCCTGTGGCTAAAAGGAGACTGGCTCTAGGACAGACTCCTCTCTCTTCCTGCCCATTTCTTTCCGGATGAGCAGTGCTGGCTCCAGGGACACTGTCAGCTTTTGGAGCTGCCTCAGTAACAATGACAAGTCTAATCTCTGTATTTACTTTCTGCCTGGATAAATGCTCTACATTTATTCATTTTCACTTGCATGGCACAAACCACTAAATCCCTCGTAAGACGCCAGGCTCATGACATCATCTTGGCTCAGCACATTCATTATGCCTGCCTGGTATTTCATGATCTCACTGGCGCTAATACACCAACTATCACCCCAAGTCCCAGCCTGGACCCCAAACCACTGCTCAACAGCTCAAGAAAGCACTCAAAAAACTGCTGTGCTGATAACAAGATCCTCTGCTCCTGCAGGGGAAATAATGAGCTCCAACAGAAGCTCTGTGCCAGCTCCCCCATTGCTGGACTTCCTGCAACCACATGAGCCGGGCGGCACACGCCATCCTTCGCTTTGTAGTTGATGGACATCTTCCACCCAGGAGTTCCAAGGGGTTTTGTCCCTGACCTGCTGAACCCAGAGGAAACGTCAGGCTTTTGCAAAGCAGCGGTGGAGCTCACGCAGGGCAGGAGTGAAAGGAAATGACTGTCCTCAGCCAAGTCACTCTGGGACAGGCAGAGCCCTGCGGGAGGCACTGGCAGGGTTAGCTCAGGGCAGACTCTGTTCCCTGCCTGCAGCCCGGACCAGCAGCTCGGGGAGATGAGTTACTGCTTCTGGGGAAGGAACATTTGCACAGCTCCTGCCTTGCGGAGTTTCACACACATTAATCCCAATTCGAAGACAATTTGGACCTAAATATAGCATCGCAGAAATTTACACGTTTGAATGCAGATATGTCAGTATTGACAATCACTATGTTCATCTCCCCTTGGTTTTATCAATACACCTCTCAGAACAACCTCTTAGCATGGGATATGTTGAAAATGCCAATTTAAGGCCCAGGTACCCATGAAAATGCATTAATCTTCATTAGTGATCCGTGAACAATCATTTAAGGATGCAGACAGGCTCTCAGCATGCTGCTAACAAAGGGAACAGTACAGAGAAGCCTTTGGAGTGCTGGCATTAATTAGTCAGACTACTCTCCACTTCCAATCTTGTTGTAAAGTTGCATCTTGTAGAAAGGGAGCCAGGGAGCCCCCTCCTTCCTCCAGAGCCTGCAAGCAGCTCTGGAATTCCAGTTATGCAGCCGTGCTGGGACAAGAGCCAAGACTGAAGTGTACTTTTCAAAGGGAAAAAAACCCACCCTGCAGTGGAGATGATGTCCATATGGCACCCATTCCTGCTGCTCCCCAGTCAGACCCAGCCCAGCCAGCAGCTGCCCCAGGAATTGCAGTAATGGCTTCCATGGGATCTGGGTGTTGTACAGCTCTTGGAAGCTCTGTCATCCTCTAAAAGACACGCTTTTCTGGGGAGGGGACGGTCCATTCAACACAACTGTCACAAGGAAACAAGCCATCCTTACCCCAAGAGGCAACAGTTTATCTTGGAAACAAACCAGTGCTTGATTTTAAATCAGCTTCTCAGAGGTTTCCTGCAGGGTCAGGAAGGCCTCAGCTATGGCTTCATGGACACAACCTAAAAAAGTATGGCTTTGCTTTACGTGAAGTATTGCCAAATAATCTCTGGGAAAGCTAGAGAACAGGGTGCAACAGGAATCTTTGGGAAAGGATGCTCTCCTGTATCCAAACTGGCCACGCTGCCAGCTCCCACCACAGGACAAGAGGAGGGTCTCAGAGCACGAGTGATCCTGACCTACGACAGCAAACGGCCGAGACAGGGAGAAGAGAGAGCTCCCTCTCCTTTCAGCAGTGCAGTTGTTTTTAAAAAGACCTATCTGCCACTTGGGAAGTGCTTGCACAAAGCAAGCTTTGAGCTGGGAGCAGTCTCTTCTCCTGGGAACAGCAGGAAGCAAACGTGCCTGGCCCTGAACATTTACCACACACCGTGACACACAGAGGTCTCCCAGAGACTGCATCTTTCAACCTTTTCAATTTACTGCCTTTGATTTTTTGCAACAGTGAATATTTCAGAACAGCCTTCCATCATTAGAAGCCGTGTTACAGGATGTCCCAGAGGTCAGTGACATTCTGGCTGTTTATTTGGATTAGATGGCAGGAGATAAGCACTCTAACAGAAAACTTATTTCAGGAGTGATGCTTCTTCACACGCACTAGGCATGGCTGACCACAGCTAACAGGGAGACAGGGATATATATATGCAGAGAGCCAGTGGTTGCAAGTTACAGCAGTCTCCAGCCTAAATCCAAAGTTGAATTCAATTATATGGCTGACAGAGCATCTGCAGCATCAGCAGACACAGTCTTTACCTTTTAAGCACAGCCTTCTCAGTTACCCTATGGACTTCTGCCAAATTAATCTGCCATCCTGCCAGACACTCCCAGATCAGGTAGAGCATCAGACTCCCAAAATATGAAGCTATCAGAGGAAAGGATCAATCTTTTAGATCTCCTCTGCTAATGCTATTAAGGGAATGACGTGGGCAACATGCCAGAACTGGATGCCCAAACTGTAACAGTACAGAATTATGTTCACAAAATACTGGGTGTTGCAAAGTCGTTACACCCTAAGAATATAATTGCACAGACAACTATTGGAAAAGACTTCCTATCTCATGACACAATGCTGGGCTTCCAGGTACTTTTGCTAATGAGGAAGGAAATGCTCCTGCAATGAATGGCTGGAAACACAAGCTGCCAACAGAATGGCTTCAAGCACTGCCACAGGAAAGGCAGCAACTCCTTGGGCTGGAATGTTTCTCAGCAAGGCCTCTGACCTGGCTGCAGAGCTGACTTCCCTGGTTTTAACTGATGGTCAGCACAGTACATGGATGGATGGGGCTTGTTGTGTCTCCTGGCTTCTGCAAGAGAAAACACTAAATCTGAACTTTTCCTTATGGGGAAGAGATTCCCGCACATCTCTGCAACAAAACAAACAAGGGGGCAGCAGAGGAAGAAAATGTTTGTAAGATTTATTAACCATGCTGTCATGCATCACTCTTTGGAAAATATCAGGAGAATTCAGTTGAACTGCACCTACAGCATCAAATCTTTAGCTTGTGGACAAGGCCCCCAGACCAAGGTGGCAGATCTGGAAAAGACAGAGTCTGGAGAGCAAGACAAAAAAAAGTCAGTCACACAAAAACCATGGAGTGTGCGGCCTATGAAGTCAACATGGGACTGTTCAGAAAGATCTACAGAGACCTGCAGTGTTCCAACTGCAAGGAAAATGTACAAAACCCCAGAGGAAGTGGTTTTCAGCAGCAGGATCCAGTGATGCCAGCAGGCAGCAGCACTATTAATACCAGAGTCCAGGTCTGCCACGGGCAGTGGAAATGAACACAAACACAAAAGGAATGCTAAACAGGAAAGGCAAAACAATACCTACAACTCAGCAGTTGGTTAAAGGGATGCAAATCTTTTCATTCCCCCTTCCCTCTGCTCCAAATTAAGGAGCCAAAACCTTAGGACAGAAACGAACAAACATATTATGACTTCCCAGTCGTGGTTTGATTGAGGCTCCCACCACATGAATGAAAACAGCTTGGTCTCTGCTGAGGGCCAGAGCCTGGTGTGTGCTGCAGGCTGGGAGTGAGCTACAGGAATGGGAGCAAGGCAGGGAAAGCATGGGAAGCACATGTCTGAGTTGTGCACGCCTTTAATCACTTATCTGACCCCCCTTTTCCTGAATATACGTTAGCACACACACAAGAAAGAAAAACAGTTGCTGTGGATTTTCTGTGCACTTGCTCAATTTGCTCAAGAATGGTGGGAACAAGTGAGAACAGAAGCGCTGAACTGGAGCTTTCATAAGGAAATCACTTGCGCCTTCTGCTGGAATCTGACATCCAATTGGTTCCTGGAAAATTACTGGAAATGTTTCTTAATTAAAAAGAAAACCTAAGAAAAAAACCAACATTTTGAGAAAAGGCAAGTTATTTCTCCACAGCAGAGGATGCAGCCAAATTTCCACTAATGGCATGTGCATGCCTTGGAGGTACAACTGTTCCTTGTTTCAGCAAGGAGAAGCTTCCACAAGACTTTCTGCAGGCCTTGGTTGAAAATGTGTGGATGGGCAGCAGTGGAGCTCGTCACTGGATTATTTCCTCTATAAGTGCAGAGTTCTCCAGCTGCCAGGAAGTAACGAGATTTCAAGATCTGATTATTCCTGCTGCTTGGATACCTGCCCACCCATTTCCAGGCAAACAGCACAAGGATTGATTAAACCAAGGGACAGCAGCTCTGTGTTCAGGAGAAGAAGGGAGGAAGGTGCTCAGCTGGAGAGAAACTACTGCCAACTGTAACTAAGGACGACGTCTTCTTGTTGCACACCTCCTTTCCCACTGCTTAGTGCTTTCAAAAGAGCTGGGAATCCCTTGAATGATTCTTGTTCATACAATCCAGTTGTCCCCTCAGTGTGGGATTTAATGGCCCAGCTGTCCTTGGGATGGGGAACATGATGCAGTTCCTTAAAACACCAGCCCACACTACCAACACAACCCCTGTTGGCACAGAGGCCAGACACGAGTCAGACTCGGTTAAAAAACAGCTCAACTTGCCAAACCTATGAGGTTTGATCCAGTTGCTCAAGATCTGCCTCTATCCAGTAAAAGCTATTACCTCTGACACAATTTCCTGCAAAGGAGGGAAAAGCACAATTAGTGGGCTGACAGAGCAGCGGTGGCAGCTGGGCTGCAACAGCCTCTGCAGTGCTGATTGGAGGGAAAGGAGTCAGGGCTCTAGAAAAATTCATGCATTAAAAATTAAAAGATGCTCTGAACAACTTCACCTCTTTTTTGCTGTCTGAAAACAGTCTTTCTAAGCCGTGTAAATCAGTAGTAAGGCATTAATCCTTCACCTGGAGCACAGAGCTAAGGGGATAACAAGCAGAACACGGTGCAGGCTCAGCTTCCCTGCTGCTGGCACGTGAACAGATGGGTACAGGGCCAGGTCCTCCCTCTGGGAGTGACTCCTGTGTCCTCCCCAGGCCACTCTCCAGGGAAGCAAAAAAAGCACAGAGCACTTTCTGAAAATTGGCTACGCTTGCAGGGCCTTGCTGACACTGGGTCAGTGGACAGCCATCGTGTTTAGCAGCTCGGAATTCCTGCTATTGATCCAAGGAGGTTTTTGCTTCCTGTGCAGAATGAGTAACGATTGATGTAGGAGACATACAATTTTAGAAGATCTGATAGTCACCACTGCTATCTGGGTGCACAAGAGGCCAACTGCTCAGCTGGCAGTGCCTGAAAGGTGTGCTCTCCCTGGCACGGACTCCCTCGCTGGGGCTGCGGGGAGCTAATGCTGATTTTTGCCAGGTTTATTGCTCGCCACAGCACTCACTTGAGTGGCCTTTCTCCAGGGAGAGAGGAGAAATGAAGACATGAGAATATGAGGAGCAGAGCAACAGAGAATATGAGGAGCAGAGCAACGTCCTGAAGCGCTGCTGGTGCAGCTCGAGGCATCCCTTGAGTGAAACCCCAAGGAGGAGATTGCAGGAGGGGCTCTGGTCCTTCCAGTGCTGATGGAGGGTGTCACCCTGGGACAGATCCAAACCTCCACAGCTGGTTCACATCTCTGCTTATTAGGGATGGGGGAAATGGGATAAACCGTGGTTATGTATTACATGGGTCAGCTATGATGCATGTAAGGACATTGGTATTTTGCAGCTCAAAGAGACACTTTCATAGTGAAAATCTCATTTTTGGCTCTGCAAAAAATAGACCAGATAGAGTAATGAGAAACTATGAGATTATCCAAATTTAAAGGCACTAATGGAAAAATCACCATTTTTAATTCAGCTTATTTCCTTTGTGCATTTGACAGTGCACTGTCTCATTGTTCCTCATACTCCAGCCATTTATTTTACCCCTCACCAAAACCTTGCAAAAATGAGTGAGGATTTTTTAATGAAGTTTTAACATTTCTTAAAATAATACATTCACAGTAATGTAGTCCAAAGTATGATGAGAATGGGTCAGAGCAATTTAATAGGTAGTAACCATTTCACTCAATAAGGGCACTTTTTTAAATCAAAGCGCCCACATATTTTTAGAACATTATAGAATCATATTTATAGCCTCTCAATTAAATCAAAAATAGTTAAGTGCTTTCACCTAGTCCTACAGTTCCATGTTTTGTTCGCAGTATCACTACAAAATAAGACAGCTGTACAATTCAGGACTTTTACTTCAAATTTTAGACTGTTTACCACAAATTTATGCAAACACTAACCTTGCAACCCCTCAGCCTTTTCATCTGTGCAGCAAAGCTATGATACTGCTCTCTCTCACAGAAGTGGAAGCCAAAAGCTTTCATTCACGGCTTCTGAAGTAGCACTACTTGTAAAGCACTTGAATACTTTCTTCTTCTTCGGACCAATGATTATCACTGATTTTTAAAGAATGAATAAGTGCTGAAATGGGAAGATAGCAGTGGCACAGTGGGAGGATACTGTTTTCAAACATTTAATATTAAATTAATTGAACACTTCTGAATCTTCTCAAGTCTTGTCTGATAATTTCTTCTCCAGAAGAAGCCTAATTTACTAAACATCCAGGTCACTGTCAAAAAATAGTGTATTCTCAATTGTCATCACATGGCAATCAGAGCATAACCACACAGTTTTACATGCAAACGAGCCCCACACTGATGAGCTGGTGGAATCCCATGGTTGAGTTTAATTTCATTATGTTAACACTTTGTTATTACTACCATTTAATTTAAGCAGCTGATCAGAGATTTAAAGTGTCTAATACTATTTTGATTTAAATGATTTCCAGCTCCTCCTGCCATTCTCTCTTCAGGCTGCTCACAAGTGCTGTAGGAGAGAAAACCCTGCTCATCCATCAGCAAATCATACAAGCAAACTGAGCTTGTTTGGGACCATGGAGACGTGAAGGGAAGCAGACAGGCAAAAATGAGATGGAAGATCTAGCAGAGGACACTTTCTAGAAAAAAAATGAAGGAGCTGCAGCCCCTGTTCCATGTGTTTGACTAAATCCATGGATTTCAGGGACAGCATCTTGTTATTTCTCCCAAGGCCAGGCTCACACAGCAGCCTTTAATTGACTCATCCACATCACTGGCATTATGCGATGGGACAAAAAGACTTTGCAGTTCCAACGTGCAGCCTGGGGCACCCAGAGGTCACAGGAGTGTCCCTGGGCACACAGGCCAGCCCTCCTTCCTCGGTCCCCCACCACAAATGTCACCATGGACACGTAACATGAAGAAATCTACACCTCCTCTGGCTTCACTCAGTGAGATTTACATTTAGTGAAGATTTCCACACTGTTTTTCCCACCTGGCTGGTGACTGTAGGAGCTCAAAAACCCCCAAAGGATCCTCCTCCTTTACCTGAGAGGGCAAGCAGAGAATTTGCACACAAGTGATCAGCAATAAGACAACACCCACATGTTCCAGAGCGGAGAGAACTCACCGAGTGCACAGGAAAGGAGCTGTGCCGGCTGAGAAAGGAGTTAGAGACTGACATAGTGAGGCCCTGAGTGGCAGCGCAGTCCTCGGGGGTGAAGGGCACTTTAGGTTGCTGGACACAGTAGGAGACAGAAGAGAAAGAAGAGGCAGCATAGGAGGCCTGCTGAGGAGGGGGGAGAAAGCAGGAGACACAAGACAGAGAAAGAGCACAGAAAAGGCGATGAATAAAGGGCAAGAAACGCTAACTGTAAACAATGCATATAATGGCTGGCTAAACAAACAGCTATTCATACAGTTCATCAGAGCCAGACACACCAATATGCCTTTCTTGAGCTCAAGAGGCACGACAAAAATCACCATTCAAATCTTCTTTGTTTCACAAATCCCTTAAAAAATAAACTCCTGCCTCCCCCTCCCCGTGCAGCCATGGACAGCTGCTGCTGGCACAGACAAGCTGTTCCTCACTGCCCTTTTCTCCCCGTGGCGAGGGGGCAGATGCCCAAAGGAAGAACTGGCTTTAAGCACGTGATTCTTGCAGACTACTATTTTTTCTGGCAACCTGAAGACTGGGAACTTGGCCTCCCCCAGTATGAGCTGTGGGTCTTCACTGGTACTGCTGGGATACTGGGTGACAGGGATGCCCTGCCATTTCTCTGCTCAATCCAAGATTATAATCACTTGCACAGGAGGCAGCTATTACATTGTAAAGTAACAAATCCTGGCAAGGAATTTCTCCTGAATTCCGCTACAGTATGGAGACTGAGGAAGGATAAGGTATACTCAGGCTTTCTCAGCTCTGACTTGTTGAATAAAACATACAATGCAAACATACAATCTTATTTTTGATTAAGATCTGAAGCTGACAAGAAAGGACTTCCTCACTATTATATTATAGAGGAGTCCAGCAAAACTTGCTGCTGCTAGAGCAGCTGATGCCCATTTGATTTGCCATTTCAAAAACTCTCAAGGCAGCAGGGGCAGAAGAACAAGAGTCTGATGGCTTTTACAGGATTTTGTTGAATAAGCCATCGCCTGCTTTCACCTCTTTCCCAACAGAGAAAAGAAGGGTGGGAGGCTTCACTTGAAGAAACCTTTGCTTCAGGGGAACTGCAAGCAACACTTTGATGATATCAGCTTGCAAAACAAGGAGAACGGCCAGCAGGCAAAGCAGTGACATCCTGGATGTCCAGATAATGATTAAAAGGAAGCAAACAAATGCTTTGCTTCATCTGAGGAATCCAGGACAGGAGCAGAATTCTCCTTCTGCACAATGGCTGCAGTTCATCTGTGCTTTGCAGACTCTGATCATGACTGGGCAGCCCAAGTCACCTCTGGAAACCTCACTGAAGTGCTCGAGGAGGGGGAGGGAGGCAAGGGACTGCAAGGTACAAGTGACAGTGCAAGGGTCACACTGATGGGGACCACAGACCCTGGAGAACGGCCTGATCCTCCAGAGATGAGTCCTGTAGACTCTTTAGTGCCCCCGCAAAGCAGATGGGATGCTGGCATTTAAAGTCTTGTCCCCACAAAGAATTAATACATAATACTCAGTTTAGCTTAGCCAAAAATGCCACTTTGTCTTTTTAGGACTCCTACTTGCATCACAGGAATGTAGTTATGCAAATCCCAAAATTAGACTTAAAAAGTAACACTCTGGGACAGTCAAACTTTAGCACAGACAACGTGAAGAAATATTGCAAGAGTCACCCTCATGATGGTAAGACCATGGCTCTGTTCCCACATTTCCTCCCATTTCCTTAATGCCATGGCCAATTTAAGTAAGCTACATAAGCACAAAAGAATTTTTTTTTTTAAATAGAGCAAATAAGATAATTAATATAAACAAAATCTCTAATGTTGGAGTTGAGAAAGAAAAAAAAAAAAGAAAAAAGAAAGGGAAGGAAAACCCTTAAGAAGAAATGGGACAAAATCCCTGCTCCACTAAGGTCAGAAAAAAACCTGCCATCACTAAGCCCAGGATTTCATCCCTGACATGGAAAATGACCCTTTCTGTGCTGCTAAACCCACACCCACACACATGGATGTGCCTTTCTGTGCTGCCAGTCTATGGGGCCAGCAGAACTCTGAGAAACAGGTAAAATCTGAATCACACAAGGGGATTAATGTGGGGGAACATGCACCGGTGAAGTAGTGCCTAGACCAAAGGTCTGTGCGTAATAGCATAAAAGCAATTATTATGTTTAAGCAGTTATTAATAGTGGCATCTCTGACAACAGTTTCAAAACAGCACTGGGAACAACAGTGCAGCAATCTCTTGAAAATCGTGCTGCTCAGTGTGTGTCAAAATCTTCCAAGCAGCTGTCGTTACACAAGCCTGGCACAGACTCAGCCCTGCCGTGTGGAAGACGAACGTTTCATTTTTAGGGCATTTTTAGGACTTTCAAAGCTTATGGGGAGCGGTCTGAATGCAGGGTTACAAAGCAGAAAAAGTGTACACGATGCAAAACGCCTAAAAGCACGTTCACAAGCTGCCAAGGAGCACCATGTGCTAACACCAGCCAGACATCCTCCCACCACCAGAGCCTGTCAGAACCAACCAGCAGCAGCAAGAGCCGAGCTGCTCCTGGCACTCTGGTGGCCCTGCCAGGTGTCCCCGAGGTGTCACTCACCAGCTGCCGCTGCTTCGGTGGGAGAGCAGGAGGAGGTGCCAGATCTTGAGAGGGGTCCAAGCTGATGAAGGAGTCGTTGATCCCGTAGACTTCCCTGAGGTACTTGTTCTTTTTCTGGTAGATGTGCTCGTTCTGAGGGGTCTGGTAGAACATGGACGGCTGTGGCTCTGAGTAGTCCTCCACGAACTGCATGTAGGCCGTCACTGCAAGGCAAAGAGAGGTCACACTCGCTGCTCCTGCTCTGCCAACCCCGAGCATCAGCAGGCAGGTGGGTCTTTCTCAGAAGGGTCCCCTCACCCTGCTCCCAGGGAGCTCACACAGCTGCCATCCACCTTGAAGGAAAAGATCCAAACATCCAAACACCACTGCAGGCCACAAACACAGCTGATCATACTCTGGAACCAGTGAGGTCTCCAAACAGCAACTTGAGAAGTCTGATTTATTGATGCTTAGCCCAAATCCTCACATAATCCATGGCAATTCTGAGGACATTCCTCAACAGCTAATGTCCAAAGTCACCAAAAATCCAGAATAGCGTCAGTCTGCTTTTTAGGAGTGCAACAATGCAAGCTTGACAATAAATCTATAATAATCCTTGTGTCTACAGTAAGTCTCATATCTGCAGTCAGCGAGATCTCTAGAACAAGGAGGTGTACAGTGTTTCTCCATTCTAGCAAGCTGATAAAGCTGTTATCAGAGAACACCTATCTGTGAGACTGGGTGTACTTCTCCCTCAGCCTCTTTAAATGCCACTGCCAACGCTGGTATAAAATATTCACCTTTTAAAAGTGCCACTGACCATGTGTTCCTACCTCCTTAGCTCAAATCCAACACCCTTTGCTCCCGTTCCCTTTTAAAGCAAATTACCAACTCCAAATCTCAAATCCAACTGATTCAAAAGCTTTTGTGAGATGTGGCTCAATAGTAATATTAAATGGGATCAAATCTCGTCTAGGAGACCTTTCCATCTGTACAACAGCCTTCCAAAATCTATGAAAAACCCCACCCAGGTCAGCCTATGCAGCTCTGACAGAGGATTAATTACTGCTGCAGTATTTTAGTGCTGGAGGAGGAGGATGCCATAGAAAGACTACCACAAACCCACCCCAATTATTAAGGATCAGAAGTGTACTGAATAACATAAAATAAAGAAATCTCTTCTATCCACCTGAGAACAGGAGAAACAGATGAATTTAAGTGTCATGGAAAGGACTAACCAAGGCCTTGTAAACACACTGTCATGCACAAGGCACTGTGATCACCCCTCCCTTCCTCCTGATAAACAAGCAGTTGTCCCTTTTTGTAAATCTGGTCATTTGGTGGCAATTATTCAGCTTCTGCTGGCATTTCAGTTGTACAGCTGAAAGGAGTGGATGACTTCAGTGAAAGCTATAAATACAATGAGCACAATGCAGGATTTGCACATCATGAAGTTGGTTCCCACACTGGCTGCAAGGTGAAGTTCTCTGTTCACCTGCCAAGGCAGACCCCCGGGCCAGCCTTTAAACAGGATGCAGCCCTGCAAATGTGTCAGCAGGAAGGACTTGCTTTGTACCTGTCTTGGGCACCTTTTTTCAGATTTCCTCCAATATTTTAAACTCAATTTAGAAATGGAGCTAAAACAGCTGCCCTTCCCTGAAAGAATTATAACCCTCCTCCAAAAAATAGATTAAAGGAAAAAAAAGGAATAATTTAAAAAAGAACAGGTCGAGGCAATGGGAGCACAGGAAACAGAGCTGATGGATTTCAATCCTGACCGGTAACACCTGCTGTCCCCATCCTGTGACCCCACAGTCCTGCCAGTGGACAAGCTGCTCGTGTCCTGCAGTACAGCCAGTCCTGCACAACTCTGCCAAGGCTGCTGGAATCCTGACCTCCAACTCTCCCTGCCACCTGAGCCTTGCCCCTCTTCCTCTCTCAGACTCCCTCCTCCTCCCCAGCACCACTTCACAGTGAAAGGAAGCATGTTCTGGAAATATTCTCTAATTTGGAATCATGGAGAAAGTGTAGGAAATGCAGAATTACTAAAATAGTCTTTTCAAGTATCAGTGATTCAGCTGGCTAAGGTGCTCCTACTGGTATCATACAAAACTCCAGGGGACGAGATCTAAAGAAGGCTTATGAAAGATATTTCTCGAGCAGCAAAACTGAACTAAGGATCAGGAGTCCTTGCAGAAGTGTAGAGGACAAGAGCTCGAGGGAAAGACCACATTTTGAGAGCTCATCAACAGAGCAGGACAAAAGCCAAGAAGGCAGGCCTGGCAGTGCTGGCATCATGCAGCAGACACTGCTGAATTCAGATCAACCCTTCATGTTGAGTCACCTACAAAACCAGGGCTTCACTGAAACCCAGATCTGCAGACACCACTCGGGATCAATAGCTGTGAGCTCCTGGAACGACACCAAACACTGGAATGACACCACAACTCGGAAGTGCTGGTGGAAAGGGCATCACATTAGACACTTGTGTAAAATTAAATCACTGTAACTCAAGGCAGTGAGCCTGAATGCTGTCGGGAGCCTTAACTCAATCTGCAAGGGAATAATGAAGAGCTCTTTTTATCTCAGCTCTTTATGGGGCTAATGCATCCCATCGTCATGGCAGCTTCCCTGCCTGGCTTGTTACAACTGGTCCTGGGCAGGTGAGCACATCTCTGCTTCTACTTTGTCATCTTTGTTTTTAGGCAAAGTGAAAAACAGTCAGGATGGTGAAATACAAACCTGGCTCAGGAGCAGACACTGCAGAGTGCAAATTAAAATGGGCACCATTAGAATCCTGTCAATCTCGAACAGCAGAGTAAGAGAGCAGGACCACTCCCATGGCTGCTGTTTGCAAAGCGTCTTCTCTCCCCCTTTCCACTCTGGTTTTTTAACGAGGCAGAAATTTAAAAAGCAGATGGGAAATTACATCAGCAGCTCAGCTCAGGCTGCACGCCCTGCAGCAACTGTGCAGAGGGAAGGATGGGGGCTGCAAGTCCCCACTGAGCAGCTGGGGTGGAGTGACAGTCTCAAGGCAGCACCCCAGGAGAGAAGGGAGGCGTGAGAGAGAAACCTCTCCCACCACATGCCCAGCTTATGTCAGTTCTTAACCCAGACAGAAAACATGTGAAATTAAAAAAAACATGAAATCTCAGACTGAGGCTAGGAACACCTTCCCAGCAATCTGCTTGCAGCGCCTTGGCTGTCATTTCTGAAGGAGCTAAAGCTACTCAGGGATTTCCAGCACACACCAGTTCTGCCCATATGGCAGAAGTCACAGGTACTGCTCTCCCAGGAGCCAGCTCTCCCTGCAGCCACTGGTCCTGGAAGCAGCACTCGGCTGCAGGAGAGGACCAGTGGTGGCTGCAGTCTAAAGGGGTTATTAGGAGATGATCAGCACTAAGGCACACCTGCAATAAGGTGAGGCACAGCAGCATTCCCTGTGGAGGGCTCACTGCCAGCCCAGGCTGACCCTGCACAGGCACAACAGATTTGAGTGCGTGGGCAAGAGCCAAAATAATGGACATTCTTAAGCTGTACCACACATCAAATCACTGGAGAAGTCAAGGTCAAATGAGCCAGTCGTTGCTGTCACCTCTGGGAGGAGAGCTGTTCTTCACAGAGCTCGCATTATCCGCTGGCTAAGCCCAGCCTGCCCTCAGCACGGTTCCTGCAGTTAAATACCAGCTGCTCACTGGGCACCAGGCTGCACTTTGTTCCCACTGACAGGGAGGGAAACATGAATGAGTGCCTCACCAGTAGTTTCCAAGCTGTTTGGGGAAAGGATCTTGTTATTTCTGATCTGGGCTCTTAATGGCAGAAGCTGCTCTGTGTCTGTGTCTTGTTCAGCAGGAGCACAATGCTGGTGCTCAAGCACAAGTCTGGAGTAATTTGCCCTTAGCACAGTAACACGTACTCTTACAGCACAGTAAAATAACCATAACTCACGCCAGACTAAACGCCCTATCACTCCTCTCTTTAAATTATACAGAAGTCAACTCTTGGAGGTCCCTCTGAGCACAGCTCACAGCAAAACATGAGGTTAACTCAAGCAGATCTTCTGTATATTACCAATAAAAAGACCATCAGAGGCTCTGCTGCAACACTTCCTGCCAGCTACCAAAAGATGACCCACAACAAACGCACTACAACCAAGACCCAGGAGTGTGAATCTGTTTAACAAAGCCATGCATCTCCTCCAGATCCCAGGAGTTTGTTGGGGCTGTGGAAGCAGCCCTATGTGATTACACAAGAATATCTACATGCATCAGCCTCTGGGCAAAAAATACCCTGGATGTCACCACAGAGCCCAAGTAATGGTTGACTGGCCTTTTAAATGCTGAAAATAAAAGTAAAACTAGCAACCACAAATTCACGGTGTGATATACTGTGGAGTAAAGACAATCTAAAACAAGTTCTCAGTGTCAAATGAATGCAGCTAAAAAATCTGCAGCAGTCAGGTACCAGCCCCAATACTACCAACAAATTTTGAAGCAAGGATGCTTTATCAAACCATCAGAGTTGACAACACATTAGGTAACAGCTCCTACCTGTCCTAACAATACAATCTGATCAATACTCCCAAAATTTCTGAGTGCCAGATGACAGTTAACTCCAATCAAACATTAAAGAAAATTCATACAAGGCCTCGGTGTTGAGGTTAAAGTTGTGCTTGGGTAATAATGCCGAAGATTGCTTTTAAACTTGTTTTCAAGTAACTCTTTGACATCTTGTATGATACCAGAAAACAAAGGCATGGGGCTTAAAGAGAAAGGCAAACAGCCCAGGCCTCTCTTTCAAATGTCAAACTGCCTCTTAGCCAAGATTCACCCAGGAATCTCCCCTCCACTGAAGCTGCCTACGTGCACAGAGGTGCATTTCCCTGCACCCATCCCAGTCTGAGCGGTGGAACAGCCATCCCTCTTTAGGAACAGCAGATCCACAAGGATCTGATCCTGCAGTAACGTGCTCTGCATCACAGCCCCTGGCAGCTCATACTGCAGGTGAGGATTTTGAACAGCACAAACCATAACAACCAGCCTTGGCTGTGCCCTGTGCCACCATTTACTTCCTTTCTGTTGTTCACAACCATCTCAGCTCCTTTTTTAGCTGATTTTAGTGTCTTTAACTGCTTGATTACCAGAGAGGAACAAAAGAGATTTCCTGCATACAGGGACACTGTATGACCCTCACTTTCAGGTAGGTCAAGCCTTGCACTCTGAGTAAAATCCCTGAGGGTTACTAATGTGGACTGGTCACTGGGATAATGGAAATGCTTTTAAACCAGGCATACATTTAAAGAAGTGACTGGCAGAGTGTACTACAGAGCAATGGAGAGAATACACCCTGACGCCACACATCCACCTCACTCCCACCTTACCCATAGAATCACAGAATCCTAGACTGGTTTGGGTTGGAAGGGACCTCAAAGAACCCAGCTTCAACCCCCCTGCCACAGGCAGGGACACCTTCCACTAGGCCATCAGAGTCCCATCCAGCCTGTCCTGAACACCTCCAGGGACAGGGAGTCCACAACCTCTCTGGGCAAACATAACTCTCAGTGAGAAGTCTATAAACTTCAAAAGGGAGCCAAAAGGCCAACTCAGCGCTTTGAAATCAGCTCTTCCCTTGGGCTGCCAGCCATGCAATGTGATGCTCTCCATCCAGACCTTGTATACATTACCTCCTCATGCAACACACAACTGCAAAGCCAGCCAGTGACCAGTAAACCAATATCTGCTGGATCTCACTGTGTAGTCCACAGCCTTCCCTGGCAGAGCACTGTGGCTGCCTGTTTGGCAAGAGGTTTCACATTTTTCAGCCATGAACATTAAGGAAATCAGAAGGAGGTTGTGAGCTTGAGATGCGGTCAGCCCTGGTGTGCCAGGAGTCTGGCTGGGGACAGGAGCCTTTGCTTTTAGAGGCTGCTTGTTTTAATGATGTGGGAAATTCTCAGGCATCCGAAGGAAATGAGATCCTGTAGCAAAACAGCAGTACTGGACACTAGTTAATAGTGTTGTCTTGTACAGCTATGTGGGTGACTGTGCTCCTATTGCCAAGTAACTGCTCTGGCAAGGCTGGGTTTTGGACAGGAAAGCAGTCCTTTCTCCGAGCTCTTGGAGAGGACCCAACTCTTCTCTGCAGTGGGAAAACAAAATTGGGGAAGGGGGGAGGCAGTGGACCTAACAAGGAAGAATAGACCAGAAAGATCTGCAAGGCAGAGTGCCTCCAAGATTCACATTCAGGTAAACAGAGAAGTAAAACGGTCTCATTACAGTAATGAAGATGCTGTGTGATTCCAGCTCCCTTGGGCCTGGATCCATCTTGGCCCCAAGAATCCCTTGCTGCCCATCAAAGGACTGACATTTCCCTTCTGTATCTTGGACATTCACTAACTGCTTTTGACACTCAGACTCACATAAGCAAGAGCATTACCTTGATCACCACTACTTAGTGATGATCAGAAGCACAACAAATGCAAGGTAAAAGTAAAACCCAAACACAAAAAACTTGCTTACTGTGTTTGTTTTTCTTCTCTGGCAGAGGTGGTGGCTTTTCTGGGTCACTGTTTGAATCTGGAGCAGCAAAATCAGCAATGAATTCCACTGGTGCTGAAGAGTTTCCTTGCTGGAAAGGCAGAACAGCAGCAAAGGGCGTGAAGGGCATCGATGGGACAACCACAGCATTTTGCAGGTCGTCCTCGGAGATGTTGTCATACTGGGAAGGGTGCCTCTCGTAGGACACCCTGCAGCCAGAGTTATCCAAAGTCTGCGAGGCTGCACTCCTCCTCTTCTTCTCTGGTAAAGCTGGAGGAGTCTCTGTTGGCTGTGCTGCTCCTGAGAGGCTGCAGAATTCCAGTGGGGGAGAGCTGCCCTGCGGGAGCTGGAAAGCATGTCCATGGAAAGGGGAGCCAGACTCACCCAAGGACTCTGGCAATGGGCTGAGGATACCTGGCCCACCTGGCACCTGCTGAGGTATCTGATCAGCGTTGGAGAGGTCCTGCTGCAGGAATTCATAGTCTGGATCATAGTGATCCGATTGATCTGGGGAAACAGAGAATGATGTATCAGTTTTTCTCTTTTACTGTGTTTAGCACTTCTCAATTCTGCCCCTCCCATTCCATCAGCTAATTAATCAGTTCATTTTAATCAGAGTGGAACTTCCTTGCAGCTGGGACCATCTTTTTACACCTTCTGTAACATCCAGACTTCATAAAATTCATAATTAATTCTTTACACTATCAAACAAATAACAAAAATTCAATAGGTAGATGACTGCAGACACAATTTGTGTCATGTTTGTATTTTTATTTTCTTTCCTAGCATGTAGAAACAACGCTGCTTTAGTCTACCAGCACTGTCATTTCTGCAGACAGGGCTGAAATGAAGCAAACATTCCACCTGAGAGCTGAACTGAGTTTGAGCACAGTCACCTACAGAAAGGGAAACACATTCCCCTGGGCTTTTTCCTCTCCGACAGAGTAACTCTGCACTGAACCGCCTGCAGCAACTCCACGACAACACTTGCAAGCGCAGTGCATTTACCACATCAACTTCTGCACCTCAGCTGTGGCAGCCCCCAAATGAGAGGGATGGGGGCCCCCCCAGCCCCCTCTTACCCAAGGTTTCACAGCTTGTGTTGCGGGAGCACTGGCCGCTGTCGCGGTCCAGAGAGGACAGCTGCTCGTCAGACTTGCTCAGTTTGCCGATGCTGCTGCACGGAGAGAGGCGAGGAGACTCCCCCCCATAGGAGTGGCTTCCACCTGACAATCTCCTCTGGGCATAGCAGTCAACATCAAAATCCTTCAGGACAAAAAAAAATCAAATCACCATCACTCCTGGCAGCTCTCTAGTGAGGAAGATGCAGCTCGAGGAGCAAAGACCTCACAGGACAGGAGAGGATCAGTGCTGCTGGCTCTCTCTAAGCTCATGGAAAACACAGAAACCTCTGATCTGGTAAAGAGCCCATGCCAGGGAGCTCTGTGTGTTCTTGTTTTCAAGCAGGGCTTGCTGTGGCCCACACTGGACTTTACAGATGCTGAGAAGATGATCAAGTTCTTCACAGCTACACGTGTCTGATGACTGCTTGTAATGACACTGGCACAAGTGAATGACACTGCAAGATTTCTCATGATATACCTGGGGCTCTAGCAAATACTTGGCCAGCTCAGGTGCATACAAAGGGAAAATAAACAGCAGTGAGATACAGCTTTCTGTGCCTGTGACTACAGCCCCATTGCAGAAATTATCTCTAGCTTATTAACCTGCGAGTGAACCTCTCAACTATTCCCACTCCATCAGAAAAACCTTAGTGTGACTGCAGTTTTAACTGAAGAGTGGCCACAGCTTTATCTGGGTCAGCCAAACGACTGCAGAAGCTCCCTAAGCCAGAGCTGAGGCTTTGGGGATGAGGACAAGATTTGATTTTTGTGCAATTTAATATGATTCAGGTCCTCACTGCTGAGCTAGTAAGTTCCTGAATGTGTAAAGCAAACCCAGCCATTTACAACCTCATAAACACTAGACTAGCACAAGAAATGGAATGTGATTAATACACACAGAACGTTTCCATTTTTCTACAGAAAATGTACAAATTTCCCCAAAGCACCAGCAGTGGTCAGAGCAGTGGCTCAAACTACCACTTGAGTTAGAAGATGTTTTAAATTGTGACTGGATGAAGACAGACTTCTGATCTCACCCAGCCACACGGTCCCTTGGCCCGTGAGTAAACCCTGGTGAGATGTCAGGGAGCTCAGCCAGCTGCCATCCCCCGATCTCTTGGACATGGCAACACTCAGCCACTCCCATCCTCACACTCTGCTACCGCTCAAGGCAATGAAGTTTGTAGCAATTTGTTAATTAAACTGAACAACACTGTAAAAAAAATTAAGCTGTTCACATTATTTATGACACTGCCATTCCCATCACTGACACTCCCACTCCAGGCTGCCTGTGCTGGGTTGCTTGGGATGAGCAGGGACGTGCAGGGATCTGTGTGGCCGCAGGTCACAGCATCTCCCTGAGCTTTTCCTGCTGTTCACAGCTTTTCCTGCTGTTCACAGCACATCTGGCTTCCACAAAGGGCTTGTGCCATTACCTGTCTGTTGATCCCCACAGGTAAACTGGACCCACTGGTAGCTCGACTCATGGGGGCCACAACAGCCACTCTGGTTGGGGAAGGTGCCGACTGACGTTTTTTAGGGGGCAGTGCTGGTGGAGGGCTGCAAGACACAACAGGAATTGGTGCTTCCATCACTCTTCCAGCAAAAAGACTTTCAGAGGCTTCACAAGTTATTTTTCAGAAAGGCTCTGTCAGCCAGGAGCTATTCAGCAAAATGTATCCACTAACAAATATAAATTTAAAAATACTCTCACAGGTAAGGTGCTGTTAAGTGATTTATTTTTTAAGGATTGTATTTTCTCAAACAAAAACAACTGCTTTTCTAAAAAGTATTTTTAATGGCGCTAATTACCATGGTAAGTATTTCTTAATAAAAGCAGTGAAAATCCAAATGAAATGTTTTGCTTGACCCAAATACTGCTTCCATTCATGGAAGTCCCTCCCGTTCTCAAACCTTCCAGGTTGAAAAATGTTCAAAGTTTCACAAATTTACAGGACAGGAACATTCTTTTTCTGCCCTTTTACTTTCTTGGTGAACTTCAGAGAACAAAAGGGTCAGAGCTGCTCTCACCACGTGCACTGTGAGGGCCCCATGTTTTGGCATGAATCTATTTCAGACCCACACATCAGCAGTAACCTGTGAGAGTTTAACCCCTAGACTTTTAGTTTTTGCTTCTAATGACACATAATTCTGGTAGTCATCAAGCCTGAGAAGTTCTCAAGAGCACACATACTCTGTTCATGGAACATACCAGGAAATTTTTGCATAACCTTTGAGAATTCATAAAATACATAGAAATGTAATTCTTTTTGTCAGCCACAGCCCTTGATGTCACATTTTCACATTAACACGACATGTATTTTTCACACCAGCCATTAGCACCAGCACTAGAGAAGAAAAACAACACACACACACAAAAACCTGCAAATTGGGGGTTTTCTCTTCCTTCTCAAAATAGAACATAGAAACTTTCATGTGGTTACTCGCAGAAAAGGGTAAGAACAACCAAGCTCACGATTTTTTTCACACACTGTTGGCTTTCACTCTTAAGCTGACAGGCAAAGCAGAACAACCTGGCTGTGCAGGACAGATTGGTAACTGCAGCCCGAGGTTAAAGGAACATTTCCCATCAGATCCAGCAGCCCAAGACACTGGAACAGCATGGAATTCACACAGTTTTACATAAGGTTATTATGGATTTATGTGATGCCTTTCGTGTGTGGATGTCAGGGCATGGCACTACCCTCACATAAAAAAGAAGAGAAGGAAAACACACAGCAAAGAAGACAACAGACAGAACACAAAGTAGAGTCCAGGATCAATGAAGAAATACTTTGGAGGACTGGAAATTCAAAAGCAACACTAACCCTCCTCTCTTGTGCACATTTTACAATACTGTTTAAAAACCAACAGGCTGGTAAGAGGCACTGGTGTTCTTCAGTCAGCTGGCTGGTCAGAATTACCTGTTCTCTGCCACACGAATGCTGGGCAGAGGGGGTTTAGGAGGTGCAACTTCTTCATCCATGGAGTCAGTCAGTAGCTCGTTGGATTGAGTCATATTAGTTGTTTTGTTGAGGATCTCCATTTCTCGGTCTGTAAGGGGAAGTTCCGATGGGCTGCAACATGCAAAACACAGATTGCAGATCACAAACCACAGCCGGAATGCAGCCTGCTGACAGATTCAAACCCATTTTAAATCATGTGCAGTAAGACAGACACCTAGAGCAGAAGGCAGAATTCGCACCTGCAGGCGGAATTCCATGTAAATGCAGAGTACAGTGTGCATGTGACACAAGGGATGTTTCACTGCCAGGTTTTGGAGTCTTTCCCATCCCAGCATATTTTCCTTTAGTGGTCCTACTGAAATGGATGGGGCTCCATAAAGAACACTACACCACGCTCTGTGAAGAATAGCTGGATGATTTAACTCAACTGTCAGCAGTCAGAAATTATCCCTTCTGTATTAGTCCTGCACACAGAAGAAATCAGGGACCCACCTGTCAGATTTACACGCTGGTAAACTGGGCTTAACTGGGCTTGTGGGAGACGGATGCTCCTGCTTTTCAATAGTGAGTCTGACCAGCTCCTGATGGATGGAGAGGAGAAAAAGAGAATAATCATTATTTGCTAAATGCTGCACTTAAACATCCTAGAACACAAAGGGATGCTACTGCAGTAAACTGTTTGTTATGGCTTAATGCTGGCGGGGACACAGAGAGACTGAGCTGGGTTTAGGTCTGGTACAGAGCCACAGAAATGATGCAGAACAGCTGCGAAGGAGCAGCCTGCACCCAGATGAAGTCTGGCCATATTTGAGTGAAGTTCATAACCCCTGACTGTATGGGGATTCTGCACAAACCCACGTGTCTTTTTGCTGTGCTTCCTCTTTTCTCTATCTCACAAATGTGTTCCAGTCCACACAACACCCTAGATAATGGTAAACTGGCTTTACATACATAAATCTAAGTACAAAACAGTCTTGCCCAGTGGAGTACTTCACCTAGTCAAAAAAACATTAAATAATTGCTTTGCATTTTATAAATAAGAATGCATTTGTTTCAAAAAGCAAGTTTTCTGTAAAATGCCCTACAAAAAATCAAACCATGAGCACCTTTATTAAAAGGCCTGCTTTCCCTGAAGCCACCTTTTAACACATTAGCAATGGAAGTCTTAATCATTCAAGGAGCTACTGTAGTGTATCTGTTATAGGAAGATAAGGCTCTGGATAAAGAGATAAGGGCATGATAATCCTGAACTCTAAGTCTGCCAGCAGTCAAAGCAACAATCATTCACGCCAGAAAGATGGAGAGAACATTTTATGGATGTCTGAGGTTGACAAACAGATCTCCTGCTCACAGACACCAACACATGCCCCTCTCACAGGCAGGCTGGAAAACTGGCAGTGCCTCCTGACAGTATTGGCTTCCCAGCATATTACGCAAAGGAAACTGTAAGGGATCAATTTTAATTTAATTTTTTTTTTTTTAAAGCAGCCTGAAGTACAGCATCATCATTCCAGCACCATCTTTGTGTCCTTCTCTGTGGAGTTTGGAACAACTGGCATTGCTCTCTCAATGCAGTAGCTGCAACTGGAATGTTATTGCCATCATCCCTCCGAGGAAGGAAAATACTCCAGTTTGGGCGCTTTTACATAAGGCTCTACTGAAAGCTGAAATTCCAACACAACAAAAGGAATAAAGTGCAAACACAGTCCAAGTGTCCACCACAGCTGACTTTGGTCTTCGTGCTCTACTTACACTCTTGGTGTGAGCTCGTGCTCCAACAGAACGTACACTGTGTTACCCAAAACCAGGACAAACACTCGGCTTTCCAGAAGCTGCCCTGGAAAATCCCACACAGAGGGAAGGAAGAGGGAGCACAAGCAGAGCACACACAGACATCCATGGGGACTAAAGCTGTGAAGATGTCCCTGCTGGGACAGAGAGCCCTGGTGAGGAACAGTGTGTTCTGAGAAGCGTCCTGATGAGTAACATCACTCGACTCTTTTGGCTGCATTTGGCACCGTGGGGCTGAGTGATGACACAATGGATTGCCCCCTTCCTGCCCTCTGGACAAAATTCCTCTGCTGAAGAGGTTTCTGGAGATCCTCAAGCACTTTAGGTAGGTTAAAACAGGAGAAAACCAATCCAACTTGGCTCAAAAGTATGTTCAGAATTATTCAAGCCATTGGGACTGCGTGGAAAAAACCCAAAGCATCTTCCAGCAGAGGCAGCAAGGCAACTATGACTGCCATTATCTGAGAGGATCCCTTTCCTTTCAAACTCTGACAAATATCACCAGACCCTGAATGTTTCTCCTCTCTGCTATCCCCAAATGAGAACTAGCATTTGGAAATCAAGCCAAGATCTTTAGCATACACACAGAGGTAATCAGCACACAACCGAGCCAGATGCACATTATGCTATTCCTTATCAGCAAGGAAAGAGATTCCTGCAGCAGTAATTAGAGATAATTAAAGCCTCTCTACAAACTATGCTACTTCAGCAAGCTGGAAATTCCACAATGAGATGGATTTTTGAGAAGTTATGTAATCAAACCAAGGATTTTTTTTTTCCTGCCTAGCAAAGCCCTAAAACCTGAGATCAAAATATCAAGTAACAGAGGTGAACAAGAGACTCCTTTATGCTCAACTCTGAAAATAAAGAAGTAAGCACTGAAATGTGGAAGTGGATCTTGTGTGATCTGCCAGAAAAACAAAACAGGCTCTGCTGTGGAGAGAAGTGTCCATCTTCTCAGTTCTGCTTCCAGATCTGAAATTTGGCTTGGCCCTTCTAAAATAAACCTTGTTCCTCACTATGCAGGAGGTTGAGAGCACGCTGCTTCCAAATGCTGACCTCTTGATTGGTAAATACACTCCCACCTCCCCAGACAGCCACACATCTGCTCCAAGGCTGACCAGACATGAGCCAGCTCCAACTGGAAGGCCAAAATAACTTCCAGTCTAAAAACAAAGCAGAGACTGATACAGCCATGCTGCTGAGGGGCTCCACAGCTCAGGCTCAGCATGGACATGGCCATGGTGCTCCCAGGCTGGGCTGGCTCATGACCAGACATCCAAGACCCTCCCCAATCCAAGAGCTTTCCCACATCCGCAGAGGATGCAGCTCTGGCTGAAAGGCAACAGGTACCAAGGGCTGAAATACTGCCCGAAGTCAAAGGAAAATGTGTCCAAGTCTCCTGCAGTGCGACCACACAACTCTGTTCCAGATCTGGGGATAACACATCTCTCTTTGGGATTGTGCAGATTCCATCAGTGATAACTCACCATTTGCTGGGGTATTACAGTTCAGATACCACAGCACGGATTTTCATGTCCTGCAAATTGCTGCTGAATTCCAGTGCTAACAGCAGCTGAGATTTTAGGCTAAACTCTTTTCCTCTCTCCTGCTGTGCAAATTTAAGACCAGCTTTACTTTTAAAATGTGTAGCTTAAAGTTAAGAGCATATTGTGCAAAATAATCCTGGAAAATCTGTCTTCTTTAGGTGATGGAAATGATTTGTTTCAAAGATATTTATTTGAAAGGCTCATAAAGTAATAGTATATTTTAGTATCTGTGTTTGAGCAACATTAAAGAGATATCCAGATGATGCAGACACCAAACCAAGAGGCCTGAAAATGTGACATTCAAAGCTTGGGAGATCCATTTCCTTTTTGCATTTGGCTCTGTTTAATAAAACTGAGTTTGAGTACAGTGCAAAATGCCTGCTCCTGACACATTAATCCAGGTGAAAGACCTGCTGCAGTTCTTAAAACTCTATCCCAACTTTCCTCATGTAGTTGATTTTAAAATTCCCCTTTAGATTCAGCCCTGCTGTTGAAAGAGGTTTAACTTCCTCTACAGTTTCCAGAATAAAATTCCCAGGATATATGAGAGTCTGTCCACTGGTGCCCTAAGCTCAGGCCAACCAAATTCTTACCTGCAGTGCTAACACAGGTGAGTGATGCCCAGAGACATCCTGGGGCACAGAAATAATGGGTACCAAAACCCTACCAGGAGGCAGATTCCCAGGGTGGAACAGGGAGGGAATGCTACAAGCAGGTCTGACAATGGATACAAAGGTTTCTGTTAAACGTTTCCATTAGTAATGTAAAACTAATCTCCAGAAAACCGGGTTTAACTCATCACCTGTTCCACATCCTAATCCAGCTGCTTAGAGCAGTGATGTATCACTGACAAATCCCTTGAAATTTCTCTTAAAAGATGGAGCTGGAGTCTTTCATTCTCTGTGGGCATTGACAGGGAGCATTTTCATTTTATTTTGCCTAGACAGAAAATGTGCAAACTCTGTCTTGTAATCTGCATGGGAGACTGGGAATGGCTCGCTGAAAATTTAATACAATGCTGAATAAAGACTCATTGCTTCTTCCAATCCATCCAAATGCCAGGGCGAGCATGCCAGAAGCTCACATTAAGAGCCAAACTGTGCTAATCTTTAACCAGCACTCCAAGAAGGAACATTTCCCTTAAGAAATAGTTGATTTAAGGGGTAGTTTACTGAAGGCAGAAATAGGACCTTCATATTTTACCTGCACCTAAAAACCTAGTTTACATAGATCTCTTCTAAAATACATCATTTTATGTTCTTTACAATAAAATTTACAATATTTGTCTCATGTACCTTGACTCCATCCAGAACAGCTTTTATGACATCCTTCACTGTTGTCACCATCTCCTTGTCCTCTGAATTCACCCCCTCCAGCATCACCTGATCAGACCAGCGGATGAGGTTGGCCAGGCTCTGGTACACTCGGCTGTAGCAGGATGAGATGGCAGAACTGCACAGCAGGACGGGGAACAGTGGAGAAAAAAGAACAAAAAGAAATTTTGGAGATCGCATCAAACGTTACGAGAGTGAGATTCACACTGTGCATTTCACTCCTTTGCTCCCTGACACTCGGAATTTGTGTTGAGCAGCTGACAAAGCTCAGGCTTCTCCTCCACTGCAGCTGCTCTCCCGTTCTCTAGCACCAAATTTTGAAGGTACAAACCATCAACAGCTCATTCCCAGGTATCAGAAGGAATTATCTGGCATGCAGGTTAACACAGCAATGCTAAAAATAACGTTCTTTCCATTTTAATTTACAGCTCCATCCTATGCCTTAACTTTAAAGGTAAATATTTAAGCCCTACATTTAAGTTTAAGCTATGTTATTTCAGTATTATCCTCTTTCCTTATTAGCTCTCCCCAAAACCACCTTGGATCATTGAGAGCTGACTCTATTCATTCCTTTACAAATCATTGCCTCACTGTTTATAATGCCTGAAAACATGTAATTAAAATTACTTCTTTAGAGAAACTGAACTGAATGAATTTCAGGTTTGAAAGAGGAAGGGTGTTGCTTTGTTTTGTTTTTAATGAGAAACAGAAACGAAGTTATTGTTCTGAAGGGCAAAAAAAAAAAAAAAAAAGGTTTTGGAAGGATGACAACTCTAAATAAAAGTTAACTGTAACAACAGTGCTCCCAGGCATTTTCCTGGCCATTCTGAAAACACTGACTTCATTACTAAACAAGGTGTGTTAACAGTACTGCTGATGGCAACACTTCAGCAATTCTTTGTCACGTTAAATCAATTTCAAACAGCATCAAAACCATAAACAGATAAGAGAAGGTGTAATCTCGCAATCATTACTGATACAAGTTGTTCCAAATCTTCCCGTTTCTCCCTGGTATCCATTTTACATTGGCTTAACTCCAGTAATTTCATTATCTGTGAGAAAAGAATCAAGCCCCAGAGTTTCAATGAGTTTATTTAGGTGAATGAGGTTTGCAGGGCTGGGGAAAGAACTGTCAAGTTACAACCAGGGGATACAAACAATGGCAAGGACTTTATTGGCTGGTTGTTGTTTGTTTTGTTGTTTTTTTTCTAAAGCTTGCTGCTTGCCATTTGTTCTCATTTCAAATGAAATTAGCTTGGTAGGAGATATTTCCTAAACAGGGTCCTCCCCCATCTCTTTCTAAGGCTTTGATTTCTTTGCCATTAATCTTCAGTCTGCTTCCTTCTAAGGAGGCGGTAATTGAAAGCCCATTTTGTGCGAGATTTAATTACTTTTTTCCTTGATGCAAATGCTTCCCCTAAAGTGAAAAAGAAGTCCAACAATAATTGTAAGGCTTTCTTCTTCACTGGCACAAGTCTTGCTCACTTTTCTTGAGGGGGATTTGCCATCAGAATTGCCCCTCTGTGTCCTGCCACTAAAGTACACAGGTAGGGAGAGAAGAATATGGCTTTTTTGAGAAAGCTGGATCCCCTTTTGGGATTTTTGTGAGGCTAAGCAAGGCAGGCCATGCACACGAGATCAGTGCTTTAATGCACACTGTTTCCAGAAAGAGACACTTATCACTGGGTCAAGGACATTCCCATTCTGACAGATTTGCCCATTATGGTTTGACAGATCCAACCTCAACTGGATCTTACCTGTCCCAGCCACAGGTGTGATACTCACCCATTTCCTCCTTCCTTTTGCCAGAAGCAGCCCTGGCCTGAGCACTGGGGCCAAACACAACTGAGCATCTCTGTTTGCAAAGTATTTGGCACCCCAGTGCTGCATTATAAACCCTCCCTGCGCCAGCACTGAAATAAGCATCTTGAAAGAAAAAAAATCTGGAGATATTTAATGGGAAAACAAACAGGAACAGCACAAAATCTGGCAGGACTTCAGGAACCAAACACCTTCATTTCTCTGCTTAGTTCTGTGCTTTTCTCCATCAGTGTTAACTTTGCTCTTTCCATTTTGTTCAACAATGTTTGTTTGTTTTCTGTAAATCAATTGCTCCAGCATCCAAGGGATGAACATCAACAGTATCTCTATGGCTTGGCAACACCACAAATTCTTATAATCCATGCTGAGCTTGGCTTTGGCAAATTTTTACTTCTTTCTTGGCTTCAAACCCACTGCCTAACTGGTAAAAACATAATACACATAATCTGTTAAAACATAAAACAATAATCTGTTGAGTGCGGCAGGAATGAACTTGGACTGGGTAATCTGCTGAAGTACATCTATTTACTTCTGTATCTGATCCAGTAAAATCCAAAAAAGCAGTTAAGAGTGCAGGCTCAGACTTCTGTAATATCAGGGTGGATAAATGGAACACAAAAAAGGATTACTCTGAAGATAAACTCCTTTTTCAGGTGAAGCTATTGGATTTGTTAGCTTTTAGGATACCACCACGGACTGCAGAAACAGGAATAGCATCTGAGGAGAATCTCCCTCTAGAAAATGATGAATTTCCAAGTTTATGCTAACAATCATCCCTTTCTCCTCTCTGAAAGCATCCTGATTTGCTTTATCCTTCCATGGCATGAGCTTTCACAGCAGAGAATCTGCTTTTAAACTGTGTTTGAAAACCACCATGTAATTAGTAAAAATATTAGTCACTCCATCAGCATCTCCTGCACAATGCTGTTCTTCAGATAAAGATGGAGCCTGCTGGTCTGTCGTGGCCTCAAAACCCAAGAAGGAAACTCACCTTTGCTGGATGCGTGGGTCAGTTTGCACCAAGGGCAGGATGGCTTCCAGCACTTTACTTGCTGAGCCCGGCAGCATCTCTAATACTTTGTTATCAATTGCCATTTTGTCCACGATGGTCTTAAAGTAGCGCAGTGCACTGACAACCTCCTTCTCCTTCTCCTCTAGCCATGATACATTCTAAACAGGAGGAAAAAAAAGGAGAGATATGTTAAAACTTCAGCATTTTTAAGGGCAGGACTCCTTTAATGCACCCAAAGTATGGCGACACTGAAGTATATTCCAGGAGGAGTGGAAAAAACCCCCTTCTACCACAAACACTTTTAAATTGAATTACTACTCTTTCAAAGGAATAGTCAGTGCAAGATTACACCTACACTTTAACTTTCAGAATTACCTGTGTTCCAAACTGAAGGCTGATCTTGATCAGTTTTAGGCTAAGATTAGCACTACTGATGACATCAAGGGCACTGCTTTGAAACCCACACCCTAAACTGGGAGGGTGAAAGAAAAAAGTTTCACAGAATCACAGAATGGTTTGGGTTGGAGTGACCTAAAGCTCATCTTTTTCCACGCCATGCCACAGGCAGGGACACTTTCCACCATCCCAGGCTGCTCCAAGCTCCATCCAACCTGACCTTGGACACTTCCAGGGATGCAGGGGCAGCCACAGCTTCTCTGGGCACCTGTGCCAGGGCCTCATCACCCTCACAGGGAAGGATTTCTTCCTAATATCCAATCTAAACCTGTCCTCTGGCAGTTTAAAGGCAACACCCCTTGTCCAATTACTACATGTCCTGGTAAAATACATGAAAACACTCAAATAAACTCCACTCTGATGAGCCTCCAACCCAAACCATTTTGTGATGCTGCTGGAACAAGACAACTCACACAATTTTCCATCAGGACAAACTATAAAAGCTAAGTTTTGGCATTGGTGAATGAATGTTGCAGAAGGGAACCATTCATTGGAATGAAGCTGAGTTGTGGTCACCAATTTCCGTGCCACCACCAACACCAGAAGAGGAAATTCAGAAGTGATACATGATACCTCAATGGCATTCTGGACAGGGATATTTTTCAGAAGTTTACAACAGTATGCCTGGAGGACTTTTAATGCCACAAGTAGTTCCTAAGTGAGATTTAAATGAACTACTGAACACTGCTAGAAAAGGAGCAGAGAGCTTAGCAGAGTCAGATTTCATCCATTATCTCCTCAGTAAATTCAGCTTCAAGAATTAATGACCTATGGGCATTGTGTGCTCCCCATACTCTTGTCAGCTGTTAAACTGCTGCTTTTCTGCAAAATCAGGCCAGCAGCCCAAAAGGTTTTAGGAAGAACAATTTATAGGCAGCACTGGTTAGTAATTTGGGGCCAGTTGCATAAAAGGATTAGAATCCCAAGCTCCATCTAGCTCCAACTTCAGAAGTCTAAGTCCCAATCCAAGAACTGCAAACCACCCTGTCATTTTCTCTCTCATCTGGGAAGTGCCCAAACGCTGCTGCTGCCTCCCCTTTGGACAATACTTCTTGCCAGGAACCTCAAGTTCTGATCTGCAGCCCACAGTGCCCTGAACTCCCTTGCTGAGCAGCATCCTGGCAACTCACTGGTATAAAAAATGACATTTCCCATTTTGCAGGGATGTGCCCTCACCACTGCACAGTTTATTCCAGGATATGGAATCATAAAAACATTTAGGTTGGAAACGACCTCTAAGATCATTGAGTCCAACCATTAATCTATGGAGAGCTTTGGCCTCTCCCAAGAAGATTTTGCACTTCATATGAAAGGATCACACATTTTAGGGATCAGAGAGTCTGTATATTCCCCGGGTAAGCACAACCATGGTCCAGCAGTCAAAGCTCCCAAACAGAAGTGAAAAAATGTGGACTGCAGTTCCTGCTCTGATGGCTGTTTATGGATTTCATTCAACAACTGCTTCCTGAAGAAAGGCTTGTGACTTAATAGCTTAAACACTCCTAGTGCACAGGAGGGATGGGCCTGACTGAGAGTTCAGGGCTGAGAATGACAACTGGAAACACAAATCCTTCCGCTGAGCACCCCAAGGGATGGAATCCAGCCACCGGACACTGTCTGGGACACAGCCCTTTCATTCCTTTTTTTTTCCCCCTCACTAGTTCTTTGGATGACATTCCTTAGGAGCACTTTTTAATAAATCCACTTCCAAGGTCCAAAGGTATCATACCTAGGTGTGTGTACATGTCCACAGAACCATGGAATGGTTTGTGTTGGAAGGGACCTTAAATTCCATCTCATTCCACCCCTGCCACGGGCAGGGACAACTTCCACTATCCCAGGTTGCCCCAAGCCCTGCCCAGCCTGGTCTGGAACACTTCAGGGATGGGGCAGCCACCCATTTATCTTCTGGGAATTAAATGAGAAAAAGTCAAAATTCAGGCAAAACAGCATCTTCTCCCCACTCCCTGCCTGACACATATAGATATTTTTGGATGATTTCTGAAGTTTTCCCTTAAATAATCAACTTGCAAATGCATCATGTATGAGACACATCTGTCCCAGAAACAGTCACAGTGAGCTGTACAGAATACACCCAATTACAAAAGCTGGAATCATCCTTTTTTTCCTTACATTTTGGCAGTGTAAAACCCATCATAAGTCTGTACATAGTATTGAAGGACACTCCTGTTCCTACAATATGCCCTAGGATAAGAATCACAGAGAGGATTCAGGGGACAAAAGGAGGTTCTGAAAAGAACTTCCCCAGTCTCACCCCTACCCAGGTATAAAGGGGAAGAGAAGAAGATGATGTTTGCATGAGCTGAGCATATCCTTCAGCTTACACATCGTGATTTCACATTAATTTTTAGTATTGCTATTTCTGCTCTACAGTGATTATCTACTTCAAGAGCACAAAAATAGCGTCTTAAGTACTTAAGAGGGAGAAAAGGATGATATTTGGTTTACCAAGTGAGCCTTCTGACAGAAAATCTCCTGTTTGTCAGCTGATGTCTATATTCCAGTGAGAAAACCTGGCGACAATCCAGGCACATCCTCTTCCCCACTCCCTCCACACAAAGCTAATGAGCTGACTACATCCAACTAATTGATTAGTTGGACAGTGGCTATTAAAATAAGGAATGAGCCAGAAATCAACAATAGTTCGCAGTATAAAAATGAATGCAGCTTAAAGAATCATGTACAGTAATAAAAATTAATGCAAATGTTTTGTTTTCCAATTTTAAAAAATCCCAATCTGTACATAAAAAATGGTTTTAATGTCCAGCATGGCTTATTAGTAAATCCTCTTGCACTGTTTTTAGGGGAAAAACAGAAAATCAAAAACTTCATCTATTATTAACATGTGGGGCTATAGCAAATACATTTTGAAAAGGGCTCTTCATTTTCTGATCTATTTAATGTGGTCACCCACCAGTTTAAAGGAAGGCCTCTAAATTATCTCAAGATACCATCCTGAAACATCATTGGAATTGAAAGCCTTCAAGGAATACTCTCACTGTTAGGTTTTTGGGTTTTTTTTAAGTTTTATTTTTTAAAGAGCAGTCAGCAATGGAAGGTGTTTGGCTCCCTAGAAAGCATATCAACAGGCTCCTGGGGAAAAAACCTACAGCCTGGGGAAAAAACCCTCATCATCTTCCACCCGATGGTGTAGAACAGGGTGAGGAAGCACTGCAGAAACTTCTCTGGGTGTTTAGCAAGTCACACAGCCTGAGAAAACTTTATCTTGCTGGCTGCTCTCAATAACACTGCAACAGCTCTCAGCAGAGATAATCTGAAAAGTTCTGCATGTCTGGCACTGCACATTGGATGAGACTTTTAACAGCTGAGAATGATGTTTAATTGCCACAAACAGCCTCGACTGTTCTTAACTTCTGGCATCGATTTGTACTTGAAAACTGACTGCACCAGTACTGTCACAGAGATAGGCTCCAGCTACACAATCAGGTCACAACAGGAGAGGAGATAACACAGATCACTGTGTGACCTCATTTCTTAGAGGACCTGGAGTACATTTGGTGTGAGGAACATTGTGCTGGATCAGCAGCTGCTCGAACACATCTGTGTGACTTTCCCTGCTGGTGTCATCAGAGATTGAGCACATCTTTGGACCAGCTTCAAGGATGTGCTTGCCTGGGTCTGGGGTTTTTAAAAGGATCACACCCCAAAACCAGGCAGCTATTTGGATGCTGTCAGCATAACCCACAGGGTGTGCACGTGGGGAGGATGTGTCAGGCCGTACACCACGTTCCACAATGAGATGTTTAAATGCTTATGGAAGGAGGTCTCATCATGCTCTCCAAAGGGAAGCACATGCCTTGATTTAATACTACACAGTCCTGTTTATAGGTGACCATAAAGTAACCCTGAGGATCCTTGAGATGCAGAATTGTGCAAAGGACAAAGTCACACATCAGATTATGAGAAACTGAATACCAGGAAGCAAGAAACCATCAGGATAACAGAACATGGCCTTTGCTTACTTTGTTCACTGACTTCTCTGGTGTTTTCACTGTCAGGTCAGCTTGCTTTCCTTTCTTTGAAGGTGTTCTCTTTATTTTTGGTGAATGAAACTTGCCCTTCAACTTCATCGTGAATGAGGAGAGATGGGAACGCTCAGAATCTAGAAAGACACAGAAATGCATTACTGGATTAGGGCAAATACATTGAAACCAGGGTATTGTGCTACTGCATTATCTGGAAGACACTTGCACCATGTAAATTTATTGAGTGGAACACGATAAAGAAAATTAATAAACTGTGGCTCTGTATTATGTTTCAAACCACAATACCATCATCATTTCCTGCTTTCCTCAACCACAATGTCACCATAATTTCCTGCTTTCCCTTGGAGGCAGGAACACTGCAAAGCAGAGGCAGGGACAGTGGGATTGCTACTGCTCTGTGCCTTGGAGGGCAGAGGAAAAACACCTCTTCAAAGCACTTATCTCCAGCAGGTCCCAAAGTACTCTACAAAGGAGGCAATCATCGACCCTCTTTGGGAGATGAGCAACTGAGTTAAGGGGATGAAGTGACTCGTTCCCAGACCTCTGGCACAGCAGAGCCCTTGGCTGTGGGTCAGTGCAGGCAGGGCTCTGCCTGGTACCCAGCACTCGTGGCTGCTTCAGGGATGGAGAACACAGCCCCAGGTAATGCCCTTCCCAGGATGCTGATCTCTACCCACCCAGCAGCATGAAACTGGAATGTGGCTCCATGGATAATCTGAACAAAAATGCCAGCCCTTGTCATCTGCAATGGATTTCACTTCCAGTGTACCAGACAAACCGCAGAACAGAGGAACCATTTCGATTGTGGGGCATCCTTCAAGGAGCTGAACTGCAGAACTGCTCATCCCTTTTAAAAACTGTGTTTTCATTGTTTTTTGAATACCTAAAAGCAGAAGTCTCAAACGTTTGCAATCATGCCATACACAGACTTACTGTTGAAATACATTTTTAGCTGTTTAACCATGAGGCTAAAAAAAAACTAAGCTGCCTTGTAGAGAGCAATTTAGAAAGTATTTTGAGCAAAGAGCACTTTAATAAATGAAGGTCTGAATTGCTCTCCAGTGACCCAGATAATTCAGCAGAAGTTACCCAACTCGTCTGTAACTACATTATGAAGAAAAGTAAGCAGTTTTTCTGTATGTTTCATTTTTCTTTTAGATTATTTGGGCATTAACTGCACTGGCTGTAACGAGTCCAGAGGACAGCGCCATGCATGCAGCACTGCAGCACCTCGTTAGCATGCAGACTGCAAACTGCAAAGGCTGCTGAGTCAAATCCAGCACCCAGCAGCTAAATACCACAGAGCAGTGCAAACCCTGCTCCTTGTACTCTCAGAAACCATCTAACCACAGCTCAAGGGAAGGAACCTGCGCTTGCCTCCCTCCCTGGAAGGGCTGTCTCCCTTTAAACTTGGTTTCCTGGGAGTGTTATGACCCTGCTGTGAGCACACACTCACCAACACTGTTTAGCCATGTCCTCTAGACCAAGATTTTGCAGGCATGCCATGAATGGAACCTGAATGAGCACCGATCCTAATCTTGTCTGGCTGCAGACCTGATCTCCACTTACAGAAGTAAATGTTCTCCCAGGTTTTCTTTGTATCATAAAGTCCTGTTTAGTGCACTGAGGAGGGAGGCACTAAAAACCTTGGTCACTGCAGATAAATCCAGGCGTATCAGTTGGCCTCTGAAGAATCACTTACAGCAGCTGGCACCCCAACTTAGCAACAATTTACGTCAGTGCTTTACATCCACAAGAGGATCTCCAAACCTTTAAAACCTCCCTGGCTCCACAGGGCGCTGACGGTCACCACTGAAGAGTTCCTGGCTGCTGTGATAATGCTCTTGCACTCCTCCCCAAAAAATCATTTGTATTTATTCCATACACCATACGAGAATTTCCATATTTGCACGCATACGCATGCTTGCCATGAGAAGTCATGGCTCTGAATTAATTTTTTGAGAACTGGCAAACAATTCTAATAATTAATCTACAGGGAAATAATGGTGACAGCAACAAATTGTGTCTGGCTCCTCTACGGGCTGCAGTGAGATCGAAACCACTGGTCTCAGTAAGAAAACATTCAGTGCCTCCAAAACCCTATGGTGATAATTTTGCATTGTAGGGCCAAGATATTTGGAAGCGAGAAAGATTTCAAAAGATTACCATTTCCTTTTCTCCTTGCCACCAGACATCTCCACCCACCTTTATGGGAAAGCACACAAATGGCTGAACCAATGTATGTGCATGGTCAGGAACCTCCAAAAGAAGATGTTTTGTCATCAGAGAAAGTTCCTCTTCTGCTGACAGCAGATCCTCTTCACCACCACCACCAGCCAACCACTGCCCCTTTGTTCTTTTTACCCTTTGGTCACACCAAACACCCAATCATTTGTGTGCCACACTCTGAGGGAAGATAGACACACAGAGCAAGGACAGAAGCAAGTGGCTGGAGCAGAATAGGAACTGCTTAAAATAGTACTGGTGAAGTAAACCTGCTGACATTTGCAAAAATAATAAATGTTATTGTTTGAACAGCCCTGCTAAGTCCTGCTTTGAAGATCACAAATTAGTGCAGCTTTTTACTGCCATGGCTTTCCATCTACACCAAGCACTTTCCAGCTCTCATCTGCTCACAAGTTTCTGATGCATTTGCAGTTAAACAAATGAGTCACAAACCAATATTCTCTCACACTCAATTACACTTAGCACTTAAAATAGCACTTTTCTTGTTCCAAGCACATTACAAACACATCGTTCTCATCCTTAAACAGTCAGGTCTTAACCTAACTCTGCAGATGGGAAGCAGGCACAGAGGTGAAGCAACTTATCTAAAGAGAGCAGAGGGTGAGTCAGTGACTCTGGTACAGCATCTCCATCACTGCAGGCCCTCTCCCCCTATTCATGGATCAAGCTGTGGAGCTCCTGTGATTATATTCAGTGAATGCCAACAGAATTACTCAGCACACTGGGCTTTACAGTTTGCAAGCTGATACATCATTCAAGCATTATAAACAGAATTTGCTTTGTAATGAATCTGGATGAAGTGGTATAAAAGAGAAGTGACACTAGAGTAGGGAGGTATTCCAGCTCACAGGTGTAAGGGACTTAAGCTTTTACTGATGAAGTCTGAAATCCTCCTGCAAAGAGCATATCTGAACAAGACTTCCTAGATTGGTTACCACAGCAATGGTCTGCTTTGAAAAAGTCACTCTCTTTATACTATATCCTAATTTAAATACCTCACATGTCCTGTGTCTGTCCAGTTAAAAACTTCAAACAGCACAGGATGCCTTTACAGATTAAAAAACCTGATGACATACAGAGAGAAGCAGAAAACACAGCCATGGCAGCGCTCAAACCATTTCTGTCCCTCTGCTCATTCCTGCCCATCTACAGTAACCAAACCCCTTAATGCAGCATTGAGGTTGTTCTAAGCTTGGGAGTCTGCCCACTGGAAATTATTCTATCATATTACCCTCGCCTCTTGTTGATGAATAGCAGCAGTGTTTAGCTGGAGTCTCAGCACTGGCTTTCTCCTCTCTGCTGTGCAGGAGGAGGGTACCCCACACTTACTTCTATGCAGTGTCCAAATATTTGTGAAATGAATGGGAAAAGTCAGGGTAATAAACTCAATGGAGTGATTTCAACTGGAAGTGGGGAAAAAAAAGTTGTATCAAAGTGTTTCTGTCTCAAAGGAATCACTGACTTTCCATCCCCTCATATTTCTTCTGTCTGGATGCTCAGCTGCGGCACACCACTGGAAAAAAATCCCTTCAAAATGACTTTATTACGGATCTGAGTTTCTTGATTTCTGACTGGAAGCTTTACTACGTCACTCGTTTCATAGCTAATTCCATCCCCTGTTAGCGAGGCTCCCGCTCCGCCGTGCTTGAACGTGCTCCAGCTGTTGAGTCACGGCCCTGCTCAGCTCCCAGGCTCGTCTCCCCCGGCACGTGTCTGGGGTCTGACCACACACACACCACCAGAGAGCTCGCCTGACACGCCTGCTCCAACCAGCCCTGCTGTCAGATGTGGCCAGAGGGGTTTTTCAGTATCCCTCAAGCCCCCGGACCAGGCAGATCATGGCTAAGGAGACCACAGCCACCCAGGAGCCCCCCCATTCCCCACCAGCTCCCCCAGCTCCAGTGCTGGGTGCTGCGGCTGCCAGTTTGCCAACAGAAAGCTAAAGCTGCTGAGGAAAGAAATTCAGGTTTTAAACAACAGTGGATTAAGAGGGAAGGCAAGTAAATCAGCTTGGAAGGCAAGTAAATCAGCTTATGTGCTTGTGGGCGAAGAAACTAAGGCTGATTAGGAGAAAGCCAGCAAGTCAAAGCCCAACGTCCATCCCAGCCACAGTCAAATGGTTGCTCTCCACTTGGGTTCAAATGAAGGCCAGGAAAGTCAAAACACACACAAGCTGGTGAATTCCACCAACCTAACCCAGCAGCAAATTATTTGCTTTCAAGTCAAAGTGAAAGTTTAGCCTTTTACAGAGCTCAGTCACAGCAGAGTTTCCAGCTGCTGGGTCCCACTCGCCCACCTCATGTAACAAGCACATGTGAGGGTTCAGAAATGGGAAATAATCCCCTGCCTGCTTCTGGTCCTGTTTTTGTCACTCCTGCTTCATGGTAGGGAGGCTCCAGCAGCTGCAATGGGCAATTCAACTGCTCAACTTGTCTAGTGTGTGGGTCATATAAAACTAATTGAAAATAGACTTATTTTTAATTAAAACCCCACAAGCTTTAGAATACAGTACCTTTTCTTTCCTTCGCCTGAAAAACTAAACCCTCCATCTTCTCTCACTCTCTGTGTGTTCAGACACCAAAACCCTGGCAGCTTTAGAGGAAACACAACCTTAAAAAAGGGTTATAGTTCATCTTCCAGCTTGTCCTGATTCTTGTGGCTTGTTAGAAAGAACGAAGTGGACTCTAAAAATCTTATTCCACAAACGGTTCCTTTTTCAAAGGCCATTTGGGTCTCTGCTGGATGCACATATTTAAAAGCGATCAGATTAAAAATAACAGCGGACATCTCTCCCCATGTCATAATGAAGCTATTGTGCACATTTTTAATCAACTGCTCCTGCCACTTTTGCCACGAGTCCTTTGAAGGCAGCAGTGACTTATGTAATGAGTTACACAACGATGCCCATTAAAATGGCATTTGTTCCCTTGGGCTCAGCTCCATCATTTGAGAAGACAAAAGGCAAGTTGCAAGGCTTCAGCTAAACCCTAGCTGACAGGGACTTTAAGGGTTCTGAAGCAAAAGGCAAAAATAACGAGCTAGAGTTCAAAATGACCTTTCTGCTGAGGATGTCTGTGCTGTGATGCAGCACCCAGCGAGAGGCTCTGGGGCTGGGGCTACTCCAGAGGCAATTCCGCTCTCAGAAACACAGGAAAACAGTGATTCAGGATGGGCAGACAGGCACGTGAGAGCTTACCACGGTAATCATAAAACATGCTGCAAAGCTCAGGTCTTCCCATATTTTACACGAATATTACCAGAATTCTCAACATCTTCCTTCCACCCGTAGGGCAAGGTCTGTGTGTATTACACATCTGTAAGCACACAGATCTGGGGGGCTGTGCCCCAGAAGCTTTTGGGCTCTTCTGTAATGCAAACATTAAATTCATAGTGAATGACAAAAAAATCCAAGCCTTTGAACTCTGCAGGAAACAGCCGAGTTCCTCTGCAGAAGAGCTGGCACAGGAGGCACAATGTGATGCTCAGTGGGTAACAGAAAACTACTGCAGGGGCACTTGTAAAAATAAATTTTAATAATCCTATCTGCCTTGTGACAAAATGTTCAAACCTGCCAAAGTATAGCTATGAAGGCTGAGAGAAAGCACAAGGTTTTAAGGAGGGTTGAAGAAACAGATGAGGAGAAGCCCAGATACGTTCTCCACCCTTTCACACCTGCAATGTGCTGCCATTACACAGCAAACAGCCTTCAGCTACTTTTCACACCCTCTTTCTCCACAAGTCCTGAGGATGTTTAGAAACCTGAAAATGCTGATATGCAGCACTTGGGCGATGCTGTATGTTCCCAAAAGGATGAACTGGGATCCCGAGTACAGAAAAGACAGAATGCGACAGAACAGAATTAAAATACCTTTTTTAAATGTATCAGCGTATCACTGCTGCATCACGGGTGCCACAAAAGCCTCAGACCTACTACTTCCAGCTCTGTGAGTTTACTTTTCTCAACTCTGCCATTATCCCCAGAGACTGAAGCAAAGAGAATTTATGCAGAAACAAAAAAAGACCTGGTAGGGGACCTGGAAAGGAAAAAAAAAGGGAGGGTCCGGTGTCAATCAGGAAGTTTGCCCACCCTAACCTTTGTACCTTAGGTGGAGTTGTTTGTAAGCTGCTCCAAGTCCCTCTCCAGGGAATCCAATTGCTAGGAGAGCTGCCAGGTTTGAGAGGAAAACGATGGAGGAAGGGCAGCTGAGAATCAAACAATCGTTCTCGAGTGCTAAAGAAACTTTTCCTCTAACATCACGTCACCTTGGAAGCAGCCAGCTTTTGGGAGCGGAAAGACCAACTGCCCTTTTTCTTTTCTGGCAACATTACAGTGAATGAGCATAAACCAGTGAGCATTAATGATGTGCAATGACAGCACACAAACTTCTCTGGAAAAGGGAGGCTCAGTTCCCTCTCAGCTGGCCAGGCAATGCTCACTGACTCACAGGCTTCATTATTTTTATGCCGCCCTCTGGGGCCTCCAGAGGAAGGAAAACATTTTTATTTGTCAGAGAGCACATTTTTTATTTTGATTTTTTTTTTTTTTTCTTTCTAAGCAACCATGAATGAGACATCTCCAGCTGCAGCAACCTCATGTGGAAAGAGCTTGCAGTGTTTGCAAGGGAATTGGAAGGCAGAGAGGGCAACTTATCAATTCAGCCACGTCTCCCAACTGCAGTGAAAATGACTGGGTCAGTCAACAACATTAATTTTACGGTGCATTAGCACTACAGCTCTTCTTCCTCCCAGTGTCATATTTGGAAGTAAGTCTTCAGGTTGCAAGGAAGATGTACACGATCAAGTAGCAACTTCAGAGCAGCTGACCAGATTCCCTTCTACTCCTCTTTCTGCCTGGTATTGCAGAAGAGAGAAATCTCCTTGTATACAGATACATAAAATAGGAATCCTTTACCTGCTGAAAACTGCAGCAGTATCCGATTAACAGGGGAAAATGAAGAAAAAAAAAAAGGCAAAAAACTAAAATTAATCAAACAAGGAGGGATTTAAGGGAGTAAAACTGCTACCCAAGTTCAATTTCCTCCAGCACACCAAAGCTGGCTTTGAGATTTCTTTTTGAAAAAGATACTGTAATTTATTGATAAGCAGCAGACAGGACTTTTGCTGTGGTTTATCGAAAGCTGCTCCAGCAGATTGGTGCCATATCAACTCCCCAGCAGAAACACCAGCAATCACCAGCAAACCTTTGTGCAGCATCTGGTGAGTCTCTGGTAATTTCCCATCTAAGCACTGATTTTGCACAGCCCTGCAAGCCCCAGAGAACTGATGGGATTACAACACTGGTAACATGACTCGCAACTGTGCCAACAGCACTAGAACAAGAGACTCAAGTAGCCTCCAACACCAGCATGAACAATGTGGTCCTTGCTCACCCTGTTCTACCCATGAAAGCCACCAAGGATGTTAACTAAACATTTAATTTTAAATGGAAAAAAATAAACCAACTACAAGGCATAACATCTGCATTACTTCAGCAAACAGCCCCAAACACAGAAACTGCGATGGTGGAGAGGGAATCTGCTGAATTTCTGTTCACCAAACATGACTTAATATGGGGTCCGTGGGCATCCCCACTTGTCTAGCAGCTTTTGGAGGATATGGTCATGACAGTGATTCAGACATCTAAAAATAAAGCCCTGCAGGCACCAATGTGCGTGCGCACCACCTGAGTCACTCGGGGCTGCAGGGAGCCTGTGAGCCAAAGCTCATCCATTTCATTGACACCACTGCCATGGCCGAGCAAAAAGCCTCTTCACCGAGCTCTGCTTCAACTCCTTCTCCCCTCCTCTTTTCTCAAGCACATTTAGGCTCTTTCCACAATGAAAAATCTTTGCTAGGCTTGGGTTTCAGTCGTACGGCCGTCAGCTTTGAAACTCAGACCTGAAAGATTATAACCCAATGTTGCTGAAGCTGTTTATCCATCTCCAAGGTGACAAGATGTCGTCACAGGCAAGCGGCGGGACACCAAGCAGAAAGGCATTATTTCAGATGCTTTAGGGAAAAGCCTAATTGCTCACAACCTGGCTACAGGTTCAACAGCTGACAAACAAGGCTGTAAATGGAGCGAGCCTTGGCTTCTTGTCTGCCCCACTGCACCAGCTCTGAATGGGAAAAACTCAGTCCTCTTTCATCCTTGGAGAGTAACCTCTGCTCTCATTCATTAGGCAATGGAAAAAAAAAAAAAAAAGAGTAGCTGGCTCAGATCTGCCTGACACAATTTCCAGTTGCTTTGGACATTACTAATTATAGGCATCTTTATTTTTGACCTCTGATTACAGACTCTTTGCACATTCAGTCTGAATGGCAAAGCTAACCCCTCTTTTCTAGTAGGCATGGGAGGAACCTTATACCCTGCCCAAAAGCCACCGCCCGCACTCATCCAAGCTGAGCACAAGAAATAAGATGAAAACATGGAAAGCATCTGCTTAAACATGCTCAGTTTTACTTCCTTCTTTAGCAAGTGCCATAGATCAAGGGCAGCAGTCCAGGTGAGAGCGTGATGTAAGCTCTTTTCCATGCATGTTCCGAGATGAGCTAAGTGCTCCGCACGGGAGCCTCATTTCTCACTGTTCTGACTAGCACTGTATCCTCGGGGCTCAGACGCTGAAAAGCAGATATTCAGTTCAGTAAGATTAAACATGTCTGCACAACTCCAGTGCACCATGCTGGGGGCTCACATCTCTGCACAAGAGAGAAAAATGAATTTCAGGAACCAGGCCAGCACTATCTCCTAGAGGCACTGCAATACCAGTGTAAACTTCCCTAATATTGCTTACTCAATAAAACAAGGCATCACAGGAGGGCTATGCAAATCCCTCAACTTTGAAGTTCTGCTCTCCTGTTGTCCCAAAGGACCAGCTCTCTATCTCCACACACACAGACAAGTGTGTGTGCAAAGCGATACAGCGGCACTGCAGGTGTGAAATTTCTGATGTAATCAGGTCAGAAGCTGCTCTGACATTATTGTTGTGCTGCTCCATAAAGGGTTAAGAAGCTGCAGGCCATATCCTCAATTCCATACTCTGTTCTATACCTGATAGGATCTGCAACCAAACCACCAGCTTTATTGCCTGCCTACAGGCAGGAGGAAATATTAGTCTTCTCTAAGCACAATTTGAAACATCAGTGCCTCCAGCAAGGGGAAACCGAGATGTTAATTGAACTGAACAGCCCAGGAGGGAGCTCCTTCTTCCCTTCCTTAGCTGCAGGATTAGCACATCCCTACACCATCACAGCAGGAAACAGGAGGGACCTTAGGGAGTCTAAGTGGGATGGCTGTCTTTTACTGTGCTGCCCACCAAAGCTAAAAGTTACTTTAGCAGTAAACAATTTGTGACAACTTTCTATTTTATCCTATCTCCTCATGCCTGAATTAAAATCTCCTGGTTGCATCGCTCCTACAGACAACAGGTTTCAAGGCAAAGGCATACTGACACCATACTGCAGCTCTCCCCACTCTTTTTGGCAAATTATGACTTTGAAAGATACAGAAGACTGAACTTCCAAAGCAGCAAAGCTCAACAGATCTGTACAAACACCAGCAGCAACACAAAGGGAGTCTGAAGGAATCCATCCCATCTCTAACTCATCTCAGCCTATGGAAGACTTGAGGTTTTAGTAGCATGGAAACAGTCACTAGAATTTTACTTAATTTTGAAGAAAAAGCAGCTATTCCCCAGCTACTTTAGAGTATTACTCAGCCTAATGCAGTGACAAGTTTGAAAGCCCACTTAACAAGGGGATACCTGAGCCTGATTTCTTTGGCACATCATTCTTTACTGGCATGCAGCGTTATTTCTTGTATCACCCAGGCTATCTGTATTTAACAGTCACTGTCATCTTTAATGGAAATTCCCAAAAGTGGCCCTACTAAGAATCAGTTTCCATTTTTCAATGAAATTCCAGTTTGCTCATACAGGAAGCTGGCCTGAATTTCAAGACACAACACCTTCAACACCAATATACAACAACCCAACAGCTAAAGGGAACCCAGCTCAGGCTGGATTTCACCAAAACCAAAGCCCAACCTTATCTCAGCATCTCTTTACAATCTTGCTGAAACTATTCTCTTATCACAGAATAAATCATGGTGAATTAATAGCTACTTGACTGATGTTTTTAACAACAGCCCATTTCCTGATCATATCCCATCCTATTCAGAGCATGGCATCAGGTTTCAAAAGCGAGATCTTGCCCACAAGCCAGCCATACCTGCCAGGAAGACACACAAATGCATTTAAAAACCATGACCCACTCCAAGGAAAAAAAGCATGTTTTAAAAGCCAGCGCCCAGATTCTGTGGTAGAGAGACCCTAGGATTCTGCATATAAGAAATAATTTTGTACAGTATTTCTATTTAATTTGGTTTTGACAAAACAGCAAACCCACAACTGCCAAAGCTATTTAAGTCCCTGCAACACAACGTGCGACTGTGTGGCGATCCTGCCATCAGCCCTGAAAGGTGAATCAATACTAATTTCAGTTTGTGGTCTGTTGAGCAATACTCTGGAGCTTTAGGAGGTCTGTTTGGAAAACAGCAGCCAGTTTGTAAGAGGAAACTTCAGCTCTGCGAGGCCTGGAGCCATGTGGTGCAGGGTCAGGCCAGGCTCTGCTCCATCGCCTGCGGACAGCACGGCCCTTCGGTCAGGCTGAGCCGGGTGCCCTGTCAAAGCTTCACTGTGATTCGCTTTATGCTCTCTCACTGTGAAAAACAGGCGCTAACCCACTGATTTCTGCAGTGCATTCAGTATGTCACACAGCTGGGGACAGAAAGACATCAAGAGATGGTTATAAAAGTACCTGTGGTGCTGGTACTAGAAGGGCAAACACCTCCCAGACCTTCTGGGCTCAGTGTTATCAACTGGTAATGCACAATTCCCATGCAAAAGCCTCACCCCAACTGGATTTTGAGTCTTCACCTGGATCCAGCCAATGAGTACAAAAAATTACATGGCAGTAAAGCCACAAGAAACACTACAAACTATCTTTCAACTAAAAACCCACCACCCATAATACTGCAAGCACAGAACTGACTCCATGTTCATTAATACCACTTTGCAGTGTAAGAAGAATCTAGTACTAAGCTTTGTGTCAGTGCAGTAAAAAAGCATCGCTTTTTTTCTGCTCATCAGAAACAACCTTATGTTGTGGGAAGGGGCTGAGGGGGGTCAAACACTGCAGCCATTGACTGCAGGACCTCCACAAACATCCACTCCACACAAGGACCACTCTCCCACGATGCCCTGCACGACTTCACAAGGAGATCTGCACTCTGAGCTTGGACTTCATCTATTTTAGCCCATGTTTTCAGGAAACTTCCCTTTCCTTTCTACCCTGTTTACAGATTTACACAGCAAACTCACTTTGCTTCCCTCCCCAAACAAACACATAAATCTTGCCTTTTTTTTCTCCTCTGTGTACTCATGAACTCTGAAGCTCATCAAATAAACTCTCAGCTACATCCACTTCTAAACTGCTGATTTCTGTAGAGGAATGACAGTTGGAAGAGAGCTCTCCTCCTTCATTTTTGGTAATTCTGCAGCCACAAGTCTGAATACACTCAATGTGCCCTCATTCCTCATCAACCTGAGAGCCAGCCATGTATCTACTGCAAAGAGTGCAGGATTGGAAGATGTCTTAAAGAAAGCTTGGAAAAGGCAGTTGGTTTGGGAAAAGCTACTCCATTAAAACCTGCTGAAACTCCTAAGTGCCTTTGTGAAAGGCTCCTACAGCTTTGTATGACTTTAATCAGTACCAGTTCCATGCCTACCCTGATATGACACACAAGCCATAGGTACTACACACCCTTCAAGGCTTGATTGCTGCTATTTGATTAAAAAAACCAACACTAAATATAGCAGTCACAATGATAATTACAAAACAGAACCCATATGGGAACTTTGAAAGATGCCCCTTGCAGAAGACACTTTCAACAGGGATTCAAATCACTTACAAAGAGAACTTTAAAATATATAGAAAACACTTCAAGTACAGTCAAGTTAATTTGCTATTTGTTGGCAGAGAACAGAGCAGGTGAAGAGCTGAGCTGGTTTTCTGGCAATTGTACAAATCTACTTTTAGGGAAATCGCTTCAAACTATAACACACCAGAATTTATCATGATAAAACAGGCAACATTCAAAACCACAAGAACCCTATAGCTCAGACTTTATAACGAGAGGGTTTCCCATCCAGGAAAATTAACCCAAATCAAGGTGGAAACTCACACACATTGTTCCCAATTAACTCCCTACATGGTTTTACTCTGGAATATGACTGCCCACTTGCAAAATGGATTTAGCTAATTAGAAGTCAAAAGGGCGATATTTAGAGACAGTTCTCATATAAATGGGAAGTTGTTTCTCAAAGATAACAGAAGTTGATAACAAACCTCAAAGGAAGAGATTTTTCTTGTATGAATTGTCATTTTTTATTTAAAGGACACTCCTGTGTTATTGTAAGGAATCAGGACAACACAACCTCAACATTTTCCGCTGTAAAGCAGAAATCCCTGTTTTGTGCTCTCCTGTTAAGAATTGGTCTGCATTTGCAAAACAACCCAACAAAGAAGTGCCAGCTCCACTGAAATACTTTGTCATTCAGGAAGCCAATGAATGTCAGCTCCAGGCCTAGCAGCTAAGCTCTAGGCTTACATTTGAACAATAATCTAAACAAAGCCTGACCTAGCATCAAACAGGCATCCGGTTTTCACATAAAATTTGCAGAATTTTTGCCCCTTTAATGACAAAACTGCCATATCCGTGCCTCCAAAATGACTGTGTGATGGTTTTTCATCTGCAAGCCAGAAATTTGTGGCACAAATTGATAAGGTGGGGATTCAGAGCAGGTGACACTGTCAGTCACATGAAAAGCTCACGCAGAACAGACGCAAAAACTCATCAGCATTGGCAGATGACCCACCTGGGTGATGGCAGCTCAACTCTTGATGTCACCATGAGCGCCTTTAAAGGATAAACAGAATAACAGTGATCCTGAAGTCACATAATATTCCTATAATGGGCTTGAAACATACTGCCAGTCACAGGCAGCACACAGTAAACAGTTTGGCAAAGCTGTCCAAGCAATAAGCAGGTTACTGTGAAAGAAATGACCGATCCTCACAGCAAATGACCCAGCAGAACCAATCTCACCATCCCTAAAAAGCTCTCCAGACGTAACAGCCTGAATGCTTACAGTCATTTTCAATATTTCAAACCAAGAAACCGCTCCCTCATATTCTTAATTACCTCCCACAGCTAGACAGACAGGGATTTGGAGCCTCCATAAATTCTCAGTAGTAGAGAAATCAACCCATTAATTTTCTAACATTAAGGCTACTAGGCTTATTTTATAAAATTACTAGCCAAACCAGAGTCCAATAATGAGATGATCTATTTGGAAATAATATTTTGCTTGGAGGAAAAAAAGAAACACTGTTTTCATCTCTAATACCCATATATTACTGTATTTACAGACTACAGCTTGGGGACTCAGGGCCAATCTACTGATAGGATTTCTCTTCTATTTGCACCGTGTCAGCATCTGCTCTCTTCATGTGAAAACAAAAAGCTGCCCAAGGAGATTATGGCACTTTCACACCCTGGATCACCCGGCTCCCAAAGAGTCTGCCTGGTTCAGCTTGTTAGGAGCACACCACACTTTGCATTTCCTACTATTTTAATATTGTAAGTGTTTTGTGAATATAGGATAACACCGGTAAAGCAGCTCCTGCTCAACTTCAAACAAATCTAAGACTCCTCTTTATTACAAAAGCTGAAGTCAGATGCTCCAAGGCTCCTTTCACAAGTGATCATGGGCATAACAAGGTGAACACCAATAAGTACAATCAAACGTACATCCTCCTCTCCCTAGACACGTTCCTACTGTTCAATTACACTGTGGTAGACATGGTTTATTAAAGCATTTTCACACACCTAAGGAGCCATGTCTGGCAGTGATTTCTTTATTTATTGAAATAAACGTTTTACTCCTATATACATACAGTGGTTTTAAAGACAAGCTCCAAAAACCAACAAATTCCAGGGTAAAAGCTAACAGCTAAACATGAGAAAAATCACAAGGAAGAAAAGAAATTGAATTCCAGAAATAAGAGCAAATGACATGGATTTGAAAGCATGCTAGGGGCTATACAGGGCTATACAGAGCCCACTTATCATAGATAAGAATTCAGATTGAATTTTGGAGGTCTAATCTGAAATACAGACAGTCATAATATTCCTGGGGTAAACAGCTCCAGAGAGCATCAGTGTTACAGGAAGAGACTCCTGCCAAATTACCACCACTCTTACTTGAATTCACACCTTCTGCTTGTGTATTAACACAACAATCTTGTATTACATTAACCTCAGTCAATCATTTTACCTCCACAGAGGCACAGGCCAGAAATGGAATTTCAGAGTTCAAGCCCATTCTCTTGCTGGATCATAAAAATCACAGCATTACTGTATCACACAAAAGGTCACCCACTGGGACCTGATGCAAAACAAGGAAAACCAAAACAAGGAAACAAAGCAAACAAGGAAAAATCCTTAAACAAAGAAAGAAAACCTTTGAAATCACTGGTCCATCCAACTTAAGCGCTGTTAATTAATAATGATCTCGATTCTTATAGCTAGTTCTACGTTTTCAACATAGTATGTGCCATTTTATATAAAAAACACGACCTACATTTGAATTTCGGAGTAAAAGCAGATGTACACAACGCTTTGCATGCTAAAGACGTGTCTTTATAGTGGCTCAGATTTCACACGTGCCCATCCTTTGAACGGCAAATCTGTTCTGACGCCGCTCATTGTTACGGGATCTAAAAAATCCAGAGCCACAGAGAGCACCTGACCTGGGAGTTCTGATAGCAACCAGGCTATTGCGGAGGGACAGCAGGAAAAAAGGGGCTGCTCTCGTCAGGCAGACTCTCTCTAATCAGGTTGAAACGCTTTGCTGGGGAGAGGGGGGTTCAATCTCTCCAATCCACATTCCCATCGCTCATGCTGCTTTCTTAATTAGCAGCAAGTGGACAACAGCTGTCAGTAGCCTGGAGGCCAGAAAGTTATCAGCAAAAACGGGGACGTGTTAAGAGAGAGACACAGAACGGGGCTGTTAAATGCACCAGTGGTCAATACAGGCAAGAGATCCATCCACAGCCAACATGGAATGGGTTGGAAGGGGCCTTAAAGATCATCTCATTCCAGCCTCCTGCCATGGGCAGGGACACAGCCTCGTCCACTGACATCAAGAGGATGCTCTTCCTGCTGGCTTGAGTCTGGTTATTTTGACATATGACTAACTGTAATCTAGGAGTTTTTTTGCTGGGTTGTTTGGTTTTTGTTTTGGGTTTTTTGGGGTTTTTTTTTGTTTGTTTTTTTTTTTTTTTAAGTATTCCCGTAACAGGAAAATTTAAACTGAGAATAGAAGGAAATGGGAAGGCCATCCTAATGTCTCAATGAAAATATATGGGGGTCAGTTCAAAGGCACAGCAGAATAAAGTCTTCAAGATTGTTCCAGAGGTTTTAAGCACAAAAGTTGAAGCAGGGTGGGGGGGAGGGGGAAGGATGTTTGACTTAGCAGGGAAACTTCAGCAGAAGATACAAACTTCATCCAGAAGGCCTATCCTCAAATAGCACAGAAGAAAAACACTCTGTCATTATTATCTGTGTATTAAATCCTATGAGCTCAATTCATTGGTCTTGACCTTACTGTACCACATATTAGACTAAACTGGGTCAAAAAGAAATTTCATTCCCAAGGAGGTGACACCCTCTGGTCAAACCATGTGCTTATCTAATAACACAGCTCGCTGACTGTCTGGATGATCAAGAAATAAAACTATTGCTTCCCGGTTGGATGTCCTGATTACTGTCATTCGTGGCAATAGGGGACTCAATGCAATTGCAAGCAATAAAATGTATTACTAAAATTCCCCACTGCCCATTTTTTTACTGATAAATTGTCATCACCCCAACTTCAACTTCTTCAGAAAAGCCAGGCTTCTTTCAAATTTGGCTTTAACCTACCCAGAAAGCAGAGATTTGGAGCAATTTTCTGAGGCCTGGCTGATAGTTCTGCCAGTTCTAAATATATCCCAGCTTTCTGAGCTTGTACCTATGCAAGGGAAACTGGGAGGAAGATGGAAGTATTTCCCCAAGCTGCCAGTAGACTAGCAAGACATCTAAAAACCCTCATCAAATTAAGTGCTTAATTACAATTCAGACTTTGAGACTCTGGAAATTAGGATAATCTTCTGGGAAATTTAACAGTCTCCCACAAAAGAAATTGCAACATACAAGCCAAAAAAAGCACAGAGCTTGGAGAATGTTATCCCATCAAATCACACCTTGTACTAGATTCCTCACCCTAATTCCCAGAGAATACAAGGTGAGATTCACAACTTAATTTGAGGTTCTTGAGCCATTGGGAAAGATCAGGATCAACATTTAGGAGCCTAAATCAGCATGCAAAGAGCTGAGAACTGTTTGCTGAGATGAGGTGATGGAGAGCTACCTGTGAAGGGACCTTCTTAGACGGGACTTCATGAAGGATCACGAGGCAAGGCCACAAAAGGCACAGCTTGGAGAAGGTCTCAACATAACCACTGGCACAACCACCAAAATTTTGGCAGCAAAGCACAGCCGCAGCCTTGCCAGCTGCGCTCCTCTAGGTGGCATGATCTGTGCACTCACCACCTGGATCTTCCCACTACACAGCACCACGGCTGCCACTCTCACTACCGAATGACATCCCTGAAAGCATGAACTAACAACCCACTCAGAGGGTGCACAGCTCCAGCGATGACTAAAAAGCCCACAGAAGCTCATGGTGAAGAAGAGATCATCTGACCACAGCACCAAGTGAAACCTCAGCAGTAATGAAAGCAGGGCAGGAGTTGTACTCACTATTCCTACCTCACTACAGACACCACCACCCATCACCAAGTCAGAAGCGCAGAAAAATGCTTGCACAATGCTCTAAAAATGTAAAGCTCTAGAAGATGAACACTAAGCATTACACATTTTCCTTTTTGATTCATGAAATTATTGCCTCAAAGGAAATGAAATCTTGACCTCAAAATAAGCCAGAACATCCCACACTTCCCATTGTTACCAGAATGACATTCAGCAGCAAGAGGAGTTCTGCAGCTTGGGGAAGATGGGTGAGGGTGTTCTTTTGCCGTGACACATGTACCACTGCTCGCTGGCACATCCCTGAACATCTCCAGGACAACGCTGCTGAGTCAAAACCTCGTGACACAGAGGATGCACTACAAGCAACACAAGTGTTCACATCCAAAAAACCGCAAACTAAGAGAAACGAAGGGCAGGGAGAGCTGTCAGAGAAGAAATCCTATCCTGGTATCAAAGACAGCAAGGGACAACGCAAAATGAAAAGCAATTCAAACCCAGAGCTCAAACGGAGAACGAAGGAAGAGACTGAGCTTGGGTTGGAGGTGTCTCAGAAGCCGAGCTGTGACACTGGGTTCACTAGTAAAATGCAGAAGCTGTAGGTGAGAGGGTGTTTCCCACCAGCAGCTTATCTCTGCACACCCAGCTTCCAGACAGGTTCGCATCTGGAGCACCGTGCTCCTTGCTCAATGTTTTTTTCCGTGAGCCAAAGGTCACTGGTGCTGCTCCAGCCTCCCATACCCCGGATGAGCCCACTGGAGCCGGCTGCTCACAACCTGCCACTGATCAGAGGGGTCCGGATCAAAACCTAATTTATTCTTCCAGAAGATGTCAACTACAGAAATTCATGAAAATGTTCATTAATTCAAAACAAACTTTTTGGTGGAAAGCTATGGAAATCTACACATAATCTCACCGGGAGTCAGCTCTGTGATTAAAAAAAGACTATAGCAAAAAAATTTCCAACCTGCTCATTAGGAAGCTCAGGTGACTGCATTTCCAGTGTGTGCCCTGCCTAATACAGGTCCTGGTAGAAACTCAAGCTCAGTAACAGGGGGGCTACAATGCCAGAGAAAGCTCAAAGCCACACAGCCAGCAGAGATGCCTACTTGCAGGAACAGAAATTGCTGCATTAACTCAACGTGGAATAAATCAATTAAATTTGTACCCTGGAGCAAGAGTCTGGGGAGTGTCCAGACAAGCCTTTACAAATATTAACTAGCCTGAAGTTAAATACCTCTCTGTAAACTATCCTACAGACTTTGATACCCTAAGAACCAGAATTTTTTTCCCCCAATATAAAATTCCAAGCAAGTGAAAATATGAAAGCACTTCTTCATACAGCTTAACTAGACTTCGGTACTGATCATTTAAGCTTGTGCTGCTTCCTAGCGATATTAAGGCTTTCACAAGATTTTTTCCATGGCTTACTCACAGTGAACAGCTGCTCTGGCAACTGCTGGAGTCAGCAGGTACTTCCTGCCCTGAAAAATAGTCATCAATATACCTCAGTACAGAAAATTTAAAACAATCCATGATAGGGCTCAGATATCAACTGGCTCCATGCCACCGACACTCCCTTAAACAATGGTTACACCCTTTATACAGCTAAAAATGAAATAGCTGAAAAGGAAGACGTTTTATACAAGTTCCCAGGGTAAAACACATCTGAGAAGTACTGGTCAGGGACTGGCATTGTTCTACTAAAAGAATAAATATCTGAGTCCAAATCATATTTCCTCCACCACCTTCCCAGGCTTGCCCAAGGAGAAAATCCCTCTGAGCTTTCCTTTTATACTTCTGGAGCTCTCTAACAGAATGAAATCCCAGTGTTTTATAAGACTGTAAATAAATCAGAAGTGCTGCTGATTATGATTTGCCCTTTTGTTAACGTCGCTGGTAGCACCAGTGAGCCTGTTTGCCAGCTTAGGAGAGGTTTGAAACTCTTTCAGTGTTGACTTTAAGCTGAATACAAATATTGAGTGATCTGCCTGCAGACTGAGTCCTCAACCACAGCGATCTCCTCGCGTAGCAATGCTGCTTACAATGCTGCCAGTGAGCCAGGGTGTCAAAACAAACATCATTGTATTAATTGCATCTGTTGATGAACCAGCCCAAGAACAGCCTTGTTTCAATCACAGGCTTTGTAAGACAGCACTGAAATACTACTGTGAGCATTGAGATGGATGAGTCAACAGACAAAATACAAAAGCATTCGTCAAGAGAGTCTCGCTGGAGTAATTTGAAAAGCTGCACAGCTACACAAAATGATGGCCTTTATTGACATAGCTTGCTCGTGATAGTCCTTAACCTGGTTTTAGGTTTCAGTTTTGTTTTCTGCAGGCTTTCCAGTCAAGGACAGGCAAACACCCATGTACCGTTACCTTTGCAAAGGTGAAAGATCAGTAGATGTGTAACCAATCTGAAAATAGTTCAAGAAGTCATGTCAGATACCAATCATCACTTGGGGAGTTACAAATGGCTCTCCCCTGTATTTTGGAAGCTTTCCTTGACCTTGTGGAGTGAAAGACCTCTCAAACTAGCAGGTAAATATAACACTGGGGCTCGGGGTCACACCAAGGCAGGAAGCACTGGGTGCATGCCCCCAGCCAGCCTCTCCTCCTGGTCTTACTCGGCTGAAATCATCTCTGCAGTGTCACCTAAGGTCAGGAGATTCAGGTTACTGAAAGAATGACATTTTAAACCTGATCTCTCTCTCATCCAAAACCATCTGCAACTCATCTTTTAAGGCAGAGATTATTCATTCTGGGGGAATTATCCACTAAGCAGTTTTTATCTCCAAACTGGGTCCTCACGCTTGCCGCTAGGTCTGGCAGAGGTTTTGGTTCCTTCCACTTCTCAGGGCAGTGTCCAAGTGGGCAGACTTTAAAATGCAGTTGATGGCAGCTCCATGTGCTAAGGAAACTGGCACCAATTTACCAGCCAACACACAGACCATGTGCCAGGGTAGGCAGAGAGGCACAAAGCAAGGCTCCAGTTATGAGTCACCTTGACTGGGCTGGGCCTTAGTTCTTTACATCTTCATGCCCAGGGAACTGCTGTGTGAGGTTTTACACCACCCTGATTTTCTGAGGGAGGATAAAAGTAAGCAAAACCAGACTGCACAGCAGGAAAAGGAGGCAAGGACTCCGGTATTTCCCCCACACAGAGAGGTCAGCACAGAGCTCTGGCTCCTCAGCACATTTGCTCACTAGCCTGCCTGTTATTCCATTCGAGATTTGTCACAGCCAAGTGTGAAACTCAAGAGAAGCACGTGGTCAAGTGAGTCAGACCCCTGCGTTCTGCAAGTGCTTCTCCCCTACTTATTATAGCTCGTCCTTTAGCTGCAGCTCTGCCCTGGGACAGCAGAGCATTTTCTATCCACTGCTCAGTCATGACAGCAATTCCTCCAGTTCCACTCACCAGCACGAAATTCACGTCCATCACCTCCCAGACGTGACATCCCTGCTCTGTAGGGACTTCCAAATAAGATGGGCTCTTCATCTGCAATGATCATGCAAAAAAACCCTACAAAAATCCAGGCAGATAAGCTGCCTCCTGCATTTCACCCAAAGGCCAAGGCAATTACTGCAAAACTTGTAGTTTGCATCAATAAACACAGCAATGTAATAATTCTTTTGGGTTATCTGATTTTCAATTTGGAGGACTATGTTAAACCAAAACCAAAACCAAACCAAAATCACCTGGATTTCTCCTGACAAGTTGTTAAACTGGCCCAAAATCACATTTTACCAACTGCAAAAGAGCAATTCTGGAGATTCTCCAGCTGGTATGAATCAGGATAAAAGGCATTTCACAGCTGTAGAAGTGAGAATACTTTGGGAAAAAGAGATGTTTTTAATTCCTTCTAGTTCATTTGATAAATTCTAAACATCATAGCTTAAAATAATCCTGACAAAGTGGGCCAGACCTTCCTGTCCAATAGAGTACAACTACGCACTGCATCAAAACTATTCCCTACCCTCTCCTTGGGTAAAATAGCAGGGATGGAAGGAAAGAAACCATTTATTAAACTGAAGAGCAGAAACCTCTACCCAGACCCATTTGTTTTACTCTGCAAGTATTGACAGATGAGTAATGAAAACTTTGCAGCAGACACAGGCTGTTCTTCAAGGCAGCATCAGTTAATAAACCACAACCACAGCTGCAAAAATATTAAGGAATTTAACTAAACGACTCCTTCAAGGGCAAAGGATTGCAGGAGGAGCCAGTTTTTGGGCTTTGTTATCATCCTAAAGGTTAAGATCAGAGCATGCAGCATCAACACAAACCAGTGTTACTGTTTTGGACATAAAAGCTTTGAATAACAATTTCATTAAATGTATACAACTCAGTACTAATATTTCCAGCATGACTCTTTTCCACTATGACAATATTTGAAACTTGGTATACTATGTTGCCAAAGCTTTTAGATGTGAATTATCTCATCTGAAAAGAATTGAACGGTAAAAATAAATTAACAGTAATTATAAAACTTACAGCCTGTTAGCTCTCAGAACCACAGAATCATCAAGGCTGGAAGAAACCCTCAAGACAATCTGGTCCAACTGTCAGCCATAATCACCCCTAAACCATATCCCCAGGAGCCACGTCCAGACACTTCTTGAACACTTCCAGAGACTCCACCACTTCTCTGGGCAACTTATTCCAAGGCCTGACCTCTCTTTAAGTGAAAAACCCAAGCCTTCTCACAGGACAAGCAACAGCCCTGGTTGGTAGCATGGTGAGAAGGGTGTTTTGCAGGCATTACAGACCTGCATCAGGATCTTTATTCATGCACACTGGGAATCATTTCAGAATAAATTATGCCCACACGGCTGGGGGAATTTTTGTGTGACATTACCAATGGAACTCCAACAGACTGGATGACCCGTGGCTCTAACTTTAGGTGCTGTTATTCACACCAGTCCCAAGTGAACTTACAGAACTTGAGAAGTATCAAAACACTGACACGGGCAATCAACACCCTTCCAGCATCCTTTTCGTTCTTTTTCACCCTTACACACCTTGCTGCCCAAAGTCCCTCAGGATTTACAGACAAATTCCTGTGCCCAGGTGAAAGGAGGGTTTGGATCCCTTGGATCTTGGCACTCAGCAGGCTGCCAGCCCAATGGGAGCTCAGAGAAGCTCTCCTGATGTCTCCAGGGAGTGTCACCGTGAAAATGCACACCTCACGTTTGAGGTCTAACAAACAGGGCTGTGTTTCAGGATAAAATCTAAGAGTAAGAGCTGCCAATGAATATTTAGGGAGTTTATACAAGTGCTTTCACCCGAGACAGACAGGAACAAAACCATCTTTGTTTGAAGGCTACCTGGAAATAGGCACAGACAGTAACAAGAAGCAAATTCTTTCCTGGCATGGTTTTTAAGTGGTTCTTTGCCCAGCAATTTTTACCAGGCTTTTATCGGCATCCCACCCTTCACTGCCCCTGACTGGCACCTCTGAACTGCCTCCAGAACACACATATTTGCTTTTTTCCCAAAGATCTTGTTTCTTTGGCATTCCCCATTCCAGGCCGTTCACAAGTCATGTTTGCCAGACAGCTACAAACATGGGACAGACACATTTTCAATTTTGCCATAATGAAGGCCCTATTTGCAGCCTCTTTGATTTCCTCAGCTTTCTTCAGAACATGTGCAGCAATTCTAATAAATTGTAATATCCATTCCCTTGTGAAGTTTGACAGAAACTGGCCAAGAAGTCCAAGAGCTGTAATAGAGGATGGATGAGCTATCACAACTGCCTTATGTAAGGATGTTACAGATTAAGGAAGAGAGGTGCAGACAAGGAGCAAACTTATCTCTGAGAAATGTGCCAAGTTATGCAGGAAGACCCAGTGTTTTTTCTTTAAAGGGATTTTGTACACCTGAATATCACAAAACTGGCCAGAGCTGAGAGCACCAGCTCCTGTAGTTTAAATATCATTCCTTAAATTCACTCCATCATTTTAACAGGGTGGTTGTACAATGTTCTGAAGTGTTTCTCCTGTAAAACAACATCCCAGACAGAGCAGGGGACAAAAGTGCCACTGATTCCAGTGACAAACAGCTACACACAAAAAAACCCCAGAAAAACGAAGCTGAAAACAGAGAAACTCCCCACCTCAGTTTCTGTCAGTTATGTTCTAGGTATTGCTCATAAAGATACAAGATTATGGGGTTTTTTTAGTCATGTGACTTTCAGATGCACAATGGTTTTGGGTACTGCAAATTTTTCCCACACAGGAGCCCTGCAGAAGCAATTCCAAGCAGTAAAAGTTAAACTCAACCCCTGCACTGCTCTTACCATGCTCTGTCAAAAATCTGGCATCAGCCTTAACATCTGATTTCATGTGACCTTTCAAGGATATTTATACAGACAAACCAGCTCCCGCACAAACCAGTGCTCTACATTTTCTGTAAATCCCTGGAAATTCATAGATGAGTTCTAACTAAACCTTTTGGCAGAATTCCCTAGTTCTTCAAACATATTATTCTTGTATATAATTCAGTTTAAAGCATCTTCTACTAAGAAAAGCAGAAAACGCAGACTTAAAAAAATTAAGATGGGAAATATATATCCAAAGAGGGATATTTCATTTTCTTATATATGAAAGTTGCAGCGCACATCACTCTCAACTGTGAAATGCAAGGCTGCGCTAAGCATTAAAAAAAAAAAAAAAAAAAGGCAAAATGCTCAAATTGACAAAGTTAATATTGTTAGAGCACAACTGAAAGGATCATAAAACACCCAAGAAAATCTGTGTTTAAACAGTATTGTCCTGCTAACCAAACCCATTGTCAGATGGATTCACTGAGCTGTGCTGTCCAGAATTGATTGGAATGTACTCTACAACCAGAACTGCAATACTGATCTCCCTGGGTGCCCTTTGTGACGTTTGGTTCGTAAAGGAAACTTTCTAAATATGGAATTAATTCCTGAGGCTACTTTAACACCTCTTGGGCAGCACAGACAGGACAGACTGGCAGACAGAACCCAAACAAACCCACCAAAAGGTAAGGGAGAAAATAGTAAGTGCTGTATACTGGGAACATACTCCTTTGGTTCCCATTTGAATTATTAAAGACACACTGTAAACTACAGCTGAACCGATACAGAACTATATATTCAGTCTCCTGGTAAAATTCCATCAAGGGTTAATCAATGAACCAAGCTGCAGTATTTGCTTACTTTACCAGCTATGGGTAACTGTTCTTTGATTTTAACCGCCACTGATTTTTTCCTTTCTTTTCAGAAGCCTAAAAAAGAAAAATCTCATGAATTTTCTTTCAAACCCCAAGATTTTGTACACGTCAGGGATGAAATTAAAGATCTTGTTTAGAATATAAATGGGACTGGTTCAGTGAATATGTTAAGTACTCAACAAAGGGCATCCCCCCATGAAGCCTTCAGAGAGAAAGAATGAGAGCATGAGAGTGCAAGCAAGCTTTAACCTCTCTCCCTGGGCAGAATAATGGATTAGGATTTCCTCAGAGGCACTGATGGCCATGCCAGGATGTTAACTTGCATCTCAAAATGCACAGGATTTTCATGGCACCAGAAAAACTCTACCCAGAGCAGCAGATTGTGTCACCCCAGGTAAAGTAAGATAATGCAAAACATGCATTTTTTCAATTCAAAAAGCCTCAGTTCTATTATTATGAAATCTCTTTTTCAGTGCCACCCATGCTCATTGGACCTTCAGAGGGGTATAAAATGGGAACCGAAATACTATTTAGAATATAGCTCTTGTCAATTCTCACATCTTTTAGATACTTTCTTAAATATGATCCAGTACAAAGCAAGTGTAGGAGAATCAGTTCACCCAAAGACTGTGAATATTGTACATCCCACAACACCAAGGGAATACTCTGACACAGACCATCTTTTCCCAATCCTTGTTCTATTCACTTCTCCCCTGCTCTCACCAAGGAAATATTATTTTACAAACTCCAGAGAAGGTGAGCTATGGTAGCAGCTCAAACAGCAAAGAGGTTTAACATGAAGAGACTGTTTCAAAGCTGGAGAGCTTTCACTGAAATATGCAACCCAAATAAATGCAGATCAATAATGTGATCCATCAGCCTTCTCAGGCGGCTTCACAGAACATGTGAGGACATCATTTCTCTCTCACACAGATAAAATTGTTTGCTCTGTCAGTGCCAATGTCAGACACCTTAAGAAGAGATTGGAAATGCATTTTTAAGAGTGGATGCTGTGGGCCGGGGAATAAAGTTGTAATTTGTCAGGCTGCAGTAACGCGAGCAGCACAACTGCAGAACATTCCTTTGGCAGCACGTCCCAACCTGCAGGATTCCTGCAGCTTTTCCGGACTGCTGAAATTCATCTTCTGTCTCTTTGCCTTGGAACAGGCTCCCATGAAAGCTGTCGGGAACGTCCTCCTTGCCTGATTTCCCCCTTTGCCATCAGTCTTGTCTTTTCCTCTTCGCTCTCCTCGCACGCAACTCAGCCCCCGGCTCCCTCCTTTTCCATCACTGGTGGGTTGGGCATCCTCTCATTTCTTTTCTGGTCTTTCAACCCATTCCATCAACATCAGCATTTGTGATGTCCCTTTTTCCTTCTCTAGTCATCTTTTTATACAGCTTGGCATTCTGGGACTGCAAATTCAAACTTGCAAAGATAGCAAATCTAGTTTTCCTTCAACTTGTTCTCCCTTTTCCTCTCATCTCAAGCCCTGAGAATGACACACTGTTCTTTCTTATCATCCCCTTATCCCATTTTGTTCTACAATATTTCTCAATTGTAGACCATGCAAGCCAAACTCTGATTATTTAGAAAAAAACTACAAATAACAAAGCTAATATCCTTGCAATAGCTATGTGATTTTAATACTCCTTCCATGACAGTGGCTGAATCCCATAGTCAGATGCTAATAAAGAAAAAAGATGCAGCTCCAAAACAGAATTTCCCAAGTACTCAGGCACTTACAGCACAATAAATTTTCGCTTTTTTTCTGAGAGAAAAGCCTATTCTGTCACAAATCTGAGAAGCTGAAGGACCCCTCTCCATGCACAGGATTTTTCTCCAGATAATGTAAAGTCTCTACAGGCAGAATGCAGGCTGGAAGGATTTGTTTCATGCTAGCAACATTACACAGATGACAAGAGCTTCCCAAACTAGCAAAAGATCCCAAATCTCTATTTCCAGCAGGAAAATGTTGTGATGATATGCTCTGGAAAACTGAACAAGTTATATCCACTGCATGTATTCAAACTATGCAAAATGATGGGTGTGGTGAGGAGGGGGAGAGAGGAAGGAGGCTATTAAATCACCGTACCTGTAGTTCTGACATGTAATTTGTTATTTTTAATATACAACATAGTTTCTGGTGTTTTATCTGGCACAAAGACAGAAGATGTTTTTTATCATCTCACCTTTGCTGGGGTACAAGAGATCTTTCAAACTGGGTGCTACTGTAACAAACAATTCCAGCCCCCACTAGCCCAACTGAGAGCCACCTATAGTACCCACAATGATTAAGTGATTGAATTAAACCTGATTAGCCATCAAATGCCCCTGCCAAGGACGGTACAACATCTCTCTGGCTTCTTTAAAATGAAGTCTAGAAAGTTAACTCTTCAGTTCCTCCACTTGCAGTTCAAATGCTGGAAGATTCTGGAGTGAATGCTCGCCTTCCAAAGGGTTTGTAAATCAACAGCAAAGCTCATTTTGTGAATTCTACCCTCAGGCTTTCAACTTTGGAAAAAATAAGGTCTTAACGTATATTCCTTTTTAAAAAAAGACCCACACCTTTGCATCAGAGTCTGTGTGCACCTACAACAGCGTTAATAGAGCATCCACTGCAATTCAAAACTTCCAAAAACATGAACAAAACCCCAAGGAAACCTGAAAGAGGAGCTACAGATTGACTCCCTTGCCTCCAAACAAACACCCAGGTTTCTTCCACTCAGGCAACACACTGCAGCAAGAAAAGCCATGCAAGAGAATCAAGAGATCTAAATGAGGGATATTTGTTTCATGATCTTGACTGACAGTGAACTTCCACTCCTTCCTGCTTGCCAGAAGGTTAGCAAGAGCCAGTGAGTTACCACCACATAAAAATCACAACCAAGAGATATATTTAGTCATTGTGGTTCAAGGAAAATGATTGCTTACACCGAAAATAAATTTAGCAATTGTTTCCAGTTTCTGCTTTTTCACTGACTAAGGCACGACCCAGCTGCTTCACATTCCAGTAGCCTTCAGCTGTCTTTTTTCTCCACTCCTTGCCCACTTCCTTCTTACAACTGCTATGACCATCTCACTCCTGCAGCAGTTATCCCACAGGCTACATTTCAGAACACACCACCTGTCAACCTACAGCGGCTTACAAAAGATGCCAAATTCTGCTCTTTGTGCCATTTTGTAGGAAAAAATCCACTAAGCAGCAATCATCTTGTACCTGTATTTTACCTCTACACAAAACTGGGCCTGAATTGTTGATGCTGTTTAAACAAGTTACAGTAAAACACATGTGGGATGTCACTATGGGAGCAGGTAGGTGCTAAAAGCCAGAGTAAGAAAGAATTGGAGCTGAACTGCATTTGGGCTTGTGAGGTGAGTTTTTAGGATTTCATTTTCAGATTTCAAGATAACTCTTACTTTGCTTGTAAACTACCAGTAGAGAAGCACTTAAAGTGGTCAACTGCAAAATTTTCTAACCTGAAAGCCCTCACTTTTATTGAGGAACACAATACAGCCATGGATGTACAATGGAACTGAGAAAGAGTCCTGCCTAGTAACTCACCTAAGCACGACAGACAAAGAGAAATTCCAGAGTTGTACAGGTATAAAAAATAGGCAGGCTAATTTCCATAAAATTATCCAAGACATGATGACAGTTCAAAATATACCCTCTGCAAAAACAAAATCCCCAGGAAACTTCACATTAATACAAAAACATTCGCAGATGCACAATTCAGAATCACATAAATTGGCACGGAGGACTCCAGATAAACATGAAATTCCTACAAAGATGGGAATAATGTGACATCCTGAATTGTTTCTTCAATTTTGCCAGTTTCTTAAGAACAGAGATTATCCCCAGATGTTTATCACACTAATATTAAAGGGTGAGAATTTGAGGTGAATTTGTTTATCAACCAAGTGCTTATGAGTAAAAGGTGAAGCCAACAGCATTTTTGGTCTGCTAGGAATAAACACATCCTGTTGAGCCCTGAGCAGAACAGAGATGACTGCCTGCACTCCAGGTAGCTAACACCTGAAGCAGTTATCTCAAACAACCTTTAGCAGGCAGCTGCTGGAAAAGCAAGTTCACAAGGGATATGAAAACAAGAAAGAAATTACAAGACTAAGAGTGAAAACACCAAGTAGAATAAACCCTCAAAATATGGCACCCATATGTTCTTTGGTTTTAATAAAAGGGCATTTTTTGAATGGACTTGTTTCACAACAAGCTTTTGGTTTAGAGCTGGTGGTGTCTAAATGCTCCCTTACTCTCCCTGAAAGATGCAGAGTAGTTCAATTCCCTGGAGCACGTAATCCATCAGGTAAATAAAAACAGGGATTCATGCATCGCCATGGCAACAGGAAATCCAAGCAGAATCCGTGACCTTCTCCGCTCTTTCTTGGCATCCCTGTTTTGGATTTCACATTAAAACGGGGAGAGCAAATATTTTCTGAAAGTGAAGAAGTCACAGTTCTGGAGTAAAGAAAAGCCAATGGCCATTCTTTCCCTTCAACTCAAGGAGGGTTGTGCTTTGGAAAAGTGTCTGGAAATCTCCTGGCTGGAGCCCAACAAAACAGGGGCTCTAACACTAGCAAACCCCAAATTTCCCATCTTATTCTATGTTACCAGATGGCTGCCCTTCACTCCAAAGCAGGGCTCTGAATTGCTCTACAGTGACCCTTCTGTTGATTAAACCACAGCACTGAGAGGCTCCAGAGGGAGCCTTGTCCGCTCTTGCCTCATGGACAGGATGGAAGCTGTTATCTCCAATAATTTATTATTGTTTTTTATTGGGTGCCAACAAGGTGTTTCAGTTAAGGACCCAGGGAGCAGATGGATGAGGATCTCGGGGGATCTAACCTTTAAGGGGTAACACATTTTTCCCAGCAGCCTATCTAGATGTACACACGAGTCAAACCAAAGCCCAAGCCCATTTCGAAGTTTGTTACCGTGGCTGGTGACCAGGCAATAGTCTATTTTATTTACAACCTAATGGGTTATGCATGAATTTCTGTCCCCACAAGAAAACCAAATTCAAATGTACACAAACGCACAGACCTTGGACCTCACAGCGTTTGTTTCATGAGTCTGTATCCTTTGTTCTGCTACTGTACACGTTTTGCCAAACATTACCCCAGAATGGCTGTGGTATTACAGCCTGTGTTTATTCGGTGACGCTATTAACCAAACTGTTTGTGTCAATCAGAAGTTCAAACACTCAGAAACAGCGATGGAGACAGTCCTGCTCTGGAACAGCTGGCTCCCAGCCCTCCTTCCCTGTCTCTTCTCCTCCCGTTTATATTTGGACCGGATTTTTAATATCCTTCCTAAAGAAATGAAAGTACAAGCAGTTGAAAGAGGGCAGATTCCCAGAATTACAGTTTCTCTTGTTCAGCAAATCATCACTGTGATAGACTTCCACTAGAACAAATATCTCTGCAACAAGGCTTCTCCCACTGCATCTTCCAACTGCACGCTCATAGCACCAACCTGGGGATGGATCCTGCATGTTCCCTGAGCTCTTCAGTGGGAGCTTGGTGTGTCTTGTCTCTAGGTTGTGCAGGGTATGATTTTTATATGGTATTTTATTGCTATTATATGGTATTTTATATGGCATTTTATATGGTATTTATATGGTATTTCTTGGCCTCTCTGTTCTATTGTTTATGGAGCCGTGCTGAGTTTGTGTGTGTTTCCAGAGTCATCTTCCTGTGAGCTTGAACTCCTCACGCTGCCTCACTGGTGTGGAGTTCTATTTACTATTCTCCCAGGGTTATTTACTGCACGCGAATAAACAAAACGTGATCACTTATTTATACGTCTGTAATTACTGTCTACAGTTACTAAATTCCAAGCCAAATTCACCTCTAGCATAAACAAGTGGCAATTATTCCAGAGCTGGCCCGAGGTCTGTGTACTCTGCTAACACCTTCCTTGCTCGCTGGAGTAAGGGACAAGGGTGGAAAAGCTCAGCAGGATCCCAGGGACACCGCGAAAGGGATCGCACACCGGATTAACCCGTGATATTTCTGGAGTAACATTTGTCCCCTGATGTGGCGCACACTTGTTAGACAGTAAGTCAGCGCGAAGAGCTGGAAAGATGCCGAGGTGCTGCTCAGAGAAGCCGGCTGGCAGGCAGGCAGTCTGCTCATCCCCGGGGGCCGCTCCAGAACCCGCAGCCCTGGAGAACACTCGCACACGGTGCGGCTCACCAGGCGGGGATGATCAAAACCAGAATGCGCTGCTACCGACTTCGCTGCTCGGGAACGGGGATCCTTCCTGCATCCGTCCTGGGAAGCCTGAACGCTTCGCACATCCCTGCTCGGGCTGCTGCCCTGCGCTCCCCAGATGGAGACAGCCTAGCTATTCCTTACAATGAAATATACAAAACAGCATTGATTTTTCTCTGCTAATTAAATGCAACATAATTAAACTACGTAACTTCGCCGCTTGCTTTGCACAACACTAATTGAATCTTTAAACGTACTGCTCCCACTACAGAGAAAAACAGGGTCATTCAACCATCTAAAGTGACAACTGAGAACCAGGCACGACTCCAGAAGCACATAGAGACAATATGATCCGTGCTTGAGCGTTTCCTTGCAAGAGCAAGAGGAATCTCAGCAGCCTCCCCTGGCTCTCATGAGCACCCCAGGCAGAGGGGAACAGGGAAGAAAAAACCTGCAAGTTCCCTCTGACATTTGCCCATCTTTTCTCTTCCTGCACAAACAGCAGGAGAGGAAAGTTGGGAGAAGTTGAAATTTATCATTGCGTGTAGGCCCCAAAGCGCTGCAGCGCCCGGCTGTGCTGATGCTTGGCTGCATGGCAAGGACGGAAGGGGTGCAGCAACGTGAAAAGTAAAATAAAAGAATTAGCGGGGAAATAAAGAAAGCAGCGAGGAAAAAGGAAAACGCGGAGGAGACACAAAGCCCGACCCAAACAGCGCCCGGGCAGCGCAGGACAAGCCCCCGGGGGCACGGGCAGA
>VZTX01010279.1:9701-47307 GCA_013400915.1 Pardalotus punctatus
GGCCGATGGCGAGCAGGGGGCCGGGCCGGGCCGCCCCGCCCCGCGGCATGCCGGGAGAGGGGGGGCGGCACAGAACGGGTGCGGGCGGCGGGAGTCGCGGCGCGGGGCTTGGGGCGGCTTCGGGGCCTGTGCAGTGCGGCACCCACGGGGTCGCAAAACCAAGTAGGTTGGAAAAGACCTGTGAGATCATCGAATCCAACCTGTGACTGAACACCGCCATGTCGACTAGACCATAGCACTCAGTGCCGTATTCAGGCTTTCCTTAAACACCCCTGGGGACGGTGATTGCACCAGCTCCCTAAGCAGCCCCCTTCAATGTCTAATCACCCTTTCTGNAAAAATAAAAATAAAAAAATGCAAGATGAGAAGAGGAGACAAAGATTCAACAAAAGAGCAAATAATACTTACAAGAGGTTACAATGGGGAACAGAGAAGAATGTGGGGGGAAAAAATTGTACTGATTGGCCAATGCAGAGTGAAAGCAAGAAAAAAAACCAGTTTAAGATGAAAGCAGTATTACACAACAAAGTATCATAATCTGCCACATGGGATCAAAACCAAAGGTTCATTTTATCTAGCATCTCACCTCCACTTTCACCTTGGATTAAGAATACAAAATGGGCCAGGCTGAGCTCAAACAAGCAGGGGGCTAACAATAATCATGCTTCCAATCCCCCAGTTGGTGCCACTGCATATTCCAGGAGGAGAGATTTGTTTTTCAATTGATAAATCACATGTACAATAGAACAACAGCTCTTAACTGAGATTTTCAGCTCACTGCACTAAGAAAATAAGTTTGCTTCCTTTAAAAACACATTACGATTTTACTTCAACCAAGTCCCTGGTCCTTCCCTTCCTCACAACCAAGAATGAGTGTCCAGGTATTAACAAACTCATTGTAGCAAAACCATGTGAAGCACACTTCTACAAAATTTTTTACTTAAGTTTGCCTGGTCTTCACATCCTCTTCTGAAGACCTTCCAGTTTCTCAAAAATCTACAAACAAACAGATCTTACTGCCAAGTTTTGAGGCTTTTTCCCCTCTGACTTAAGCATTTAATGTTGTCATAACCATAAAAATTCAGCAAGTCTTTTGTGTTATAGCCCAAGCGGGGACTGTAGTGACAGAACATCGGGATTCCTATCTCGACAAAAATCACGGAACCCTTCTGCAGGCTACATAGCAGCACGCTGAGACAAGCCAACATCCTTCTCCAGGATTCGGTTTTCCTACTGCATTTGCGAGCGTTTAAGGATTACCTGATGCTTACACCTCTCTCCCACCCTTCACAGACCTGCGCAGGAGAGGACGATGAAGCTATTACAACAAAGCCTGTACAAAACCCATCTTCAAATAGCTACGGCTGTACCTTCAAAAGCACCTGAAGGCATCTTCGTGATACCTGGTGTGTTTCCACGCGGCCTGCAAAAAGCGGCCTACCTGCGACCGCTGTAGCCATTCTGCCAGACGGTACCAGGCAAAAAGGTATCCCTAAAGGAAATCCAAGCCTCCCACCCCAGTCTGTCACACGGCTGCCGGTCCCGATGGCTGTGCCGCATTTCCTCCTTGACGCCCGGACCGTAACTTGGGAGCCAGAAGACGGTCCCGGCGTTTCCTCTAGTGCGGCTTATAGGGAGATAAAATCCCGGCTCTCTGTGCCATTTTTACAGGGATTTCTGCCTCCCCACATCCCCATTCCTCACCGCGCAGAGCCGTACCACAGACGCGGCCCGGCGTTAGACAAAGCGATCGCCCCGACAGCATCCCCCCGACCCCGCGGCGAGCTCACCCAGGTGGGACATGGAGACGGTGCTGTTGCCGAAGCGGGCCTCGTTGTAGATGACCACAGCGGCCGCCCGCTTCCGCGCCGCGTTGGTGACCTTGTCCTTGAAGGTGCAGCCACCGCGGGCCACCAGGGCGATCCAGGAAGGCGGGTCGCCCTCGGGGGGCCCGCGGCCGCCGGGCGGCAGCGGCACGTCGTAGTCGGTGTCGGCGGCGCAGCCTTCCATGTGGCGGGGCGAGGCGCCGCGGGGAATGCCCACCAGGCCCTGGGCGCTCTCCTTGGGCGAACTATCCCCGTAGCGGCCGCTCTCCGTGTTGCCAAGCACCGTGCGGTTGCTGAGCGGCTCCACGTAGGCCGTGCTCACCCACGCCGTGTACCACTCCAGCGCCCGGGCGCCCGCGCACGGCGGCGGCGGCGCCCCCAGAGCCACNCGTCCTTTCAGATGGTTGTAGAGACCGATAAGGTTCCCCCCTGAGCCTCCTTTTCTCCAGGCTAAGCAACCCCAGCTCCCTCAGCCGCTTCTCATAGGACATGTGCTCCAGACCCTTCACCAGCTCCATTGTCCTTCTCTGGACCCCTTCCAGCACCTCCGTGTCCTTCTTGAATTGAGGGGTCCACAATGGACGCGGCACTCGAGGTGTAGCCTCACCAGTGCAAAGTACTAGGGGAGAATTACTTCCTTAGTCCTGCCGAACGCTATTTCTGATACAGGCCAGCATGCCATTGCCCCCGGTTTGCCCGGGCTGTTTGAGGGGCACCGCTCAGCTCCGGCCCCCTGCTCAAAACCGGTGCCCGCGGGGGATCAGCCTGAAGCGCCTCCTGCACGGAGTGCCCATTGCCCCTGCCTGGCAGCTGCCTTCCCCGCCAACGAGCCCTCGGGGGCTGCTCGGCCTTGCACCCTGCCATGGGGGGCGGTCCCCGCTCCTGTCCACCAGCCCTGTCCACCAGCCCCGGCAGTGACACACGCGTCAAGTTAAATGAGTCACTACCGCACCCTCCGGGGCACCTCACCCTCATTCGAGGGCGACGCGTGGCTTCCTGGGGAGTGGAGGGAGGCTGAACCACCAGAAGCAAGGACACAAGAGAACAATAGGTGGCCAGAAGCCAGCAAGGAACAGTACGGTGCACAGACATGCAGGGGCAAGGGAATGGAGCTATACACGTTCAGATACACACAGCACCTATGCTGTTGTGCTGAGGAGAGCTCATTCCTGAAGGATGAAAAATGGTAACGGGGTCTAAACCATGTCTGGAGGAAAAAGTATTTAAGTACAAGGTTAAGGGACTGAATAGACATGATCATTCTATGGACTTGTTTTTCATTAAATAGAAGTACTAGACATATACCTCTTCTTAAATAAACACAAACTCTTCCTTATTTTTTCATAGAACACACCTTTTTCCAGCTTCTGAAACAAATCATTTGTTTTCAAAGGCTACCAGTATTTTTTGAATGGTTGTTTTCCTTCAGAAGACAACAGTTGTGTATTCCTGCACTGTTACCTATGTTGTCAAACAACATTGTCAAACTTTGTTGATGTCCTTGCTAATCATGATTATATGTTGTGGCTGCTGGCACAGGCAGGGCCTAGTAGAGCCTGGAATAGTTTGTGCAGAAGATATTGGAAAAAGCCATGAGCTCGATGAACTGCCCTACTCTGTGTCAGCATCAAGGCCAGTATGTTCCCATTTCTGTTCCAGTCAGTGTTTCAACAAACAAACAAACAAACAAACAAACAAACAAACAAACAAACAAACAAACACCTTTGAACCCACAGTGTTCCTTAAAACAACTCTTTAGCATTCTCCCAAAATAAGACTTGGCAGTGTTAGAACTCTCTCCAAAGGCACTGACCATAGTGACAAGAAGATTTAAGTGGCAAAACAAGAAGACAGACAAGACTCAGCAAAGTAATGTGGAAGGGGCTGTGGAGAAGAACTTGGAAGATGAGGGAAGAACAGGAAAATTAATGAAAAGAAATAGGGAAAAGAGGAAAAGGAAACAGAGGAGTGCCTATCAAAACGTTAGCTGGGAGAGGGCATGTGGAGGTGGTAGCAGAGAAAAGACAGGTAAAAGGTGAGCTTTATTGAAGGATGACAAGTGACACAATTTGGAAGAAGCACAAATTCAGTATTTGGCAAAAAGGAGATTAAAAAAAGGGACAGCACTTCAGTGATTCCAAAACTGTGGTTCAAACTAGGGGATTTTTGTAAATAAGTGAAAGACGCATGGTGTAATCAGAATGCACATCACTCCAGAAATGGAATAAAAGTAAAAAGAGTAAGTAAAAAGGAAAAGAACAGCTGCAGGAAATGTTCTTTTAAAAATACAGATTACTGGAAATAGGAAGCTGGTGTTGACTAGTATTTGTACAGGTTAGAGAACTGTTGTCACAGTTCTTACAGTAAATGCAGTCCTACCAGTAGCAAGATAGAGACTTAAAGTGTACATAGGAAACACAGGCTGTTATTCTGTCCTAACACAGGCTGTTATTCTATTCTATTCTAGTCTAGTCTAGTCTAGTCTAGTCTATTGGATATGAAGTGGGAATTTTAGTATTTGAGCTTGAATTTTGTTCAAAGGAGATGGTGTGGGAAAGCAAGATGAAGAGGTAAATTGTCAGACTTGGCTTAAGAAAATGTGGCAGAGAAAAGTGGACAGGAGAGAACAAGCTGTAACAAGAACTTGTAAGAGAAAGACTGGCAAGGGAAGAAATAGCATTGAGGAAACATCCAAAACACTCTTAATGCACACCCAAGAGGTGAGTGCTCCATCCCTACGTGCAGAAAAGAAGAGCAAATTTTAATAGTGACATTTAACTGCCACAGTGAAAGCAAAGCACACAGTAATGAAGAGATGAAGGAATGATGAAAGATGCTTGGCTAGACTTTTCTCCCCAGAGAAAAGGCAGATCTGAGTCTCCATTCCCGCAAAAATTTTGAGAGAAATTAACTTGGTTCAGAAAAACTTGGGGAAAAAAACCCCCACATGTTCAGATCAGACAGAAATTTTAATGGTTGTTAGCACAAGGTCGGTTACTCCAGTGAATGCTGTAGTGAAGAATATCCTTTGCAGTTTCTGTTTTGAAATTTCTTTTATTTGCATTTCTTCTCCATGGCCATTTTGTTAACAACTTCCAATATTTTCAGAAATCAAAAAACATTGCAAATTGCAATACACGTCCAGAAATGAAACAGGTTGCATTTCAACCACTGAAGTGATGAAAATTTCATCAGAAACAGAGCATTCTTTGGTTAAATAAGAACAGCAGTTCAAAATAGCTGTGCCTAAATCCTGTACATCCATTACTTTTGCACAAATTAGCAAAAAGTGAGAACCCAACTTTCCAACTTCATTTTCCTTTTTTCAGCGGGTATACAGAAATGACTAAATACATCTTTTAAATACTGCAAAACCACAGTTAAAATTTTAAACATGTTGCACAGCAGACTTTTTTGGGGATGCTACAGAAATAACTAAAAATGCAGAACACATGGAAATTACACATCAGCTAGTTGAAATGCTTAATAAATACGTAAGAGTTTATCAACACCTTTTATGAAAATGCTTGTTTGATCGTAATTAAAGCTCAACAAATAAATGGGTTTTTTGCTATTGACTTGAATTGAAGTAAGAGCAGACTCTACAGTCTTAAGGAATTATGGTTTTATTATGGTATTTCAGATAAAACTCTTTGGATTAAAAGTTTTAACAAACATAACATATGATGTGATGACCAATATTACTTGAGACATTTGTCTGTTTAAAGAAAAATGGGGACTAGCATGTAAATAATAATAAAAAGCCCAAATAAGCAAACTACTATCACCTCCCTTTTTTTGGGTCTGGAAAATTGCATTCAAAATCTGCAGGTCATATTTTTCATTAATTTCTACAGACTTTCAAGGACTTTCATGGTAGCTGTTCCTTGGGTGAAGGAAGCATGAAATGAGAACAGGTGATTTAAGACAGCATTTCTTCATGAGGCTCCTTTTGTCACTTTACATGTCATCACCATTTCATGTTTTGAGGTTCTGTCAAGAGCTTCACACAGGTCCATATAGAAAAGCTTCTTGATGAATGTGTCATTTTACAATACAGAAGCTACTCCAATTAATCTGTGTGTGCTGGGAGACAGCCTATAACAAGTAGGGTGTTGTAAATCCAAAACCTTTCTTAGTACATACTAACTTCTTAAACCATTAAAGCTCTTCTGAACCTCATTGACACAATCCCTTACTATTTCAAGGCTAGTTAGTTAATGTATAGGGCATAGGACCATGTCACTGTTTCCAGGGGATGTGAATGAAATTGAGAGTACAGTAACAGCAGCACTTCTAAAATTCTTCCTCTCTTCTTCAGCTTCTTTAAACATTAAGATTGTACTCTGGATTTGCTTAATCTGTGTGTATTTAGGAGTGGGGGACAGAATAGGTGTTTCAGGTTTCTCTGGGAATAGTAGGAAACTGGGATAATGAAATATGTAATCAGCGTTTCACAGAAATGTTACACCTGTGAAATTCCCTTACAAGGTCTAGTATTCTTCCTGTTGAACTCAGATTTAAAAGTCCCATTAATGCTAATAAACAAAGTCATGAAGTCCATAGTGGACAAAAATCCCCATGGCAAAATGATATGAATCAAGAAGGATTTCACTTGATGGTATTCTATAAATCTGTATAGGATGGACCATTTTTCTGCAGTACTACACAATGCAAGATTCAGGGGCAAACTCAAATGTGAAAATGCAGCTCTTCTGCCAAGAAAAAAAAAAAAAAGGAAATAGATTCAGGCTAGACACTTCCTCCTTTTGTGTAATTACCTCTGCAAAAGATCTGCACTGCTAACAGTCTCTGTTAGCAATGAGACAAGAATCGAAAAAGCTTAGTGAGTGTCTAAAGAAAGATTCCCCCCCTCATTTGCCTTTGCCACTTACAGAATGTCAGGAATAGCAGTGATGCCTGGAGCCTAGGACTCACTCTAGGGCTAAGTGGCTCCTTGTAGTTAAACCAGCATGGTGCCCAACTGTTCTGGGAATGGCTCCCTCTCTCCATGCCTGAGCCAAAATAAACTCAGCTACACTTAATTGGCTTCCAGCTGATCACAGCTCACACAGCTGCTTCGGAGCTCTGCCCAGGGATTAACCTGTACAATCTCAGGGCACTCACCCAGGCTCCTCCCCACCTCAGACGTGTGGCAGGCTGGTGTCCAGAACTCAGGTGCACTCCCAGGGATGCTGGAAGAACTTCCCCACAGGCACAGAAACCCCATCTCAGTGTTTCTCTTTCTTAATGTAACAGGGAGAGCAGCCATATAATTTTCAAACTGTGTGGCAACTTGGCTGGTTAGCCATGCAAAGTTTCTTTCTGTGATACCCTTAAGAAATGCAGAATAAATTTACCAGGAGGACATCTAGAGAAAAGGCTGATGGCAATTAAAATACCTTTGAACTCTTTTGGTATTACCTCATGAGAAAGAACCTATATGTAATGTGTTTGCAACAAAGTTTGCACTTTCCACACTGGGAAAAGTAGTTTTTCATGGCCTGAAATACCTACCCATCTTTAGGCTTCTTTAAAAAATAAATTCATGAACAAGTCCTTTAAATCTTGGTGAGGAAACAGAGTTAAGGGATAGACTCCACCCCTCAGTGAGTTAGTCAGGGCTTACAAAAAATCAGTTGTACAAGCCAGTTAAAAATAAAGTAGTGGCTTGAGAAGGGAGGCAAAATAAATGGGAATACAGGCTATTAAAAATCCTTTTCCTGTCTCAACAGGAACAGGCTAGCTGAGAACACTTACTTTAATTCTTCTTATGAGAATGTTTATACTTGTATTGAGATAATCCTTGTGGGGCTGATTTGATTTTGGCCCTTAATGAGTTTAACAAGCTTTGTATCAGAGACAAGTTATATTGGAGCTGTATTGTTTGAACTGATTGCATTTTTTCTACTAAAGAGTGAAGTTCTACTCAATTTCCAAGTGAAATATCATATGATCTAGTTAGGGAAAAGCACACATAGAAAATAAAAGCTAGCAAATGAAGACAGCTTTAGCAAATTATTTGTTTTTAAAGTTAAATGCCTAAATTTGCAGCTATTAAGTTTCTCTTAGAGTACTTACAAACCAAGGGAGACCAAGCAGCAGTAATACCTCCACAATGCATAGAACGTTCTGAGTATGCTATTTGCGTTTTCTGCAAATCAGAACATTATATTTAGCACATAGTGTAGTTTCCCTGTGGGTGCACAGCAATAGAAGTCAAAACAAACAGATACAAAGCATTTTTAAAACAGCCTTTCAGATGACGTGTTGCCTGCTTGAAATGACAAGTCTGTACATTGCAGGGTAGGGCTAGTGTTCACCTCTCCTTTATAATTTGAAAGTCTGTGTTGATTTGTTTTCACTCCACTCCATATGAGAAAGGGCTATTTTTAAGCCTTTTGGGAGAAGAAGAAAAAAAATCACTGTAAAGAAACCATCTACCCTGAAATTTTAAAAGTGTTTGGAAAGGAAACTCAGGAGGTTTTTATCTCAAAGTCCATTCAATCATCCTTTACTTGGGACTGCTTTATAATACTCTTCTACTGCAATGGGAGAAACTTCTCCATACCAATTTTGAAGCCAGATGTGTTCAATGTTCATTTTCATGAAGAACCACTCATAGCTACGAGGCCACTTTCTTACCACTGGGTGCCTGGAAGGACAAAGAAAAGAAAAAAAAAATTAAAAGATGTGCCAAAGCATATGCATAGTCTGCTTTTTTCTTCAGCCTAGTGTGCTCAGCCAGAGTGAAACCTGAGATATGAGAACACCACCATTCATCTTTTTGGCCCTCCCTTGCTGTAAGGTTTACAATCTTCCACACCCCAGTCTGGGGAAATCTGCAACACAGGCAGCCAGCAATCACCACCTTCCCCCAGTGCAGAACCCTATTTCTAAAAGCAGATATTGTTTGTTCTCCAAGTAAGTGAAAAATAGTTAGAGGAGACTCTTCAAATGTGTGTGAGGGTTGTGCTTGCATCTGTTTAAAGGAAACAGTGTTCTGAAAATACTACATCTTTGGTAGCAATTGTGGTACAGAAGGAGAGCTAATAAAACTGGGTAGCAGGTAGAGCACAGCCTCTGCGACCTGTCACCTCCTACAGCTGTCTCATTCTGTATTTACTTCTCATTTCTTTGGCCTCCCTTACAGCTAGGTCAAACAGATTCTCCCTGACTGGGTGCAGACATCTGGTCCCCAAGCCCCAGCAAGCATATCTGTGGGAAGCTCAGCAGCAATGCACAGAGTGGATACAACAGCTCAAGTCACAGTGTTCACAGGAACACGGGTGGGAAGTGCTGCAAGTCTGGGAAGAGTTGGCTCAGTGCCCCTCTGCTCCTGCAGAGCACCCTGCAGCAGAGATGCTCCATTTGGCAACTTCTTGGTTTCCCTCTGGGAAAATGGGGTTTCCCACCATCTTCTGAGCTGTCCCTTTGAGCACCTATGAATCTGGCATTGGGAAATGGCTTCAGATGCTGCGGACACTGGATGTGCCCCAGCGGCCCTCACTTTATCATTCTCACTCTTGCACCATGGCAGCAGAGCATCCTCTGCTAAGGTGCTGGTGGACTCTGGATCACATGGAAACGTAATTTCTATGAAGTTTGTAAAAAAAGGCTTGTGTATCAATATGACCCCATCTGTTTGTGGTCCCACTTTTGCTATTGATGGCACACACTGACAGAGTCCCACCCTGACCCCTTCCTGTAGGTCAGAAAGAATATCACCTGTGGGCTGTTTTGGAGCCAAACTCATCCCAGTTTCCCAGCAATATTTGATTGACCAGGCAAGGTGCGCCTGGAAGACAATCCCTGGCAGCCTGTGTGGGAGGTGTGTGCCCCAGCTAAAGTTCAGGGTTGTCACGCCTGTAACTCTGGAGACCCACTGGAGGGCATGGGGTGCACCCTGTGTGTGTGCTTCAAATCTGGGTTGTGCTTACATCTGTTCAAAGGAGACTGTTCAGTAAGTAGTATGGCTTTGAAGCAGCTGGAATGTCAGGAGAGGTAATTAAACTTGTAAACTCCACCCTGAAAATGTCTGTAAACCCAAAGGCAGCAGACCTCTGCTCTGTCTCTGAGTAGGAGGCTGTAGCTGAAGAGCATTGCCTGTAGTAAGGTGGGGTAGGATCATTAAAGATAACAAATACACCATGGATTTAGGGAATCTCTTCTTGGAACCAGGTGACATATGTTCATAATCCCCAGATTATAAACCATGTGCTTTACCAGAGTCCAACACTAACTAATTGCATTTCCATATTTCATTTCCTCAAGAGTTAAAAGGTCTGTCATTCCAAACCACACAGAAGCTAACATGCTTCATGGTCTCAAAGTAAAGGTCAGTCTTGTTATTTTTCAGCTTTTCTGTACCAAACGGCCACATATATGTATTAGTCTAAAACCCGTGGGTTGCACTCTACTTTGTGCCTGTTAGATACAGACCTGGAAAACATTGCTTGCTTGGCAAATTCTACTTCTTCTGGAGGCACCGTGACCATCTGTCCCATGAGAGTCAGCCTGGCGCACCTTGAATCCTCTGGATCAATTACATTTTTTCTGTGCACAGAGAAAAATGCTCATGAGTAATGGCTTTTTTTCTTTCTTAAGGGTTTTTGGAGAAGTGTGAACTTCTCACATATAAAAAGCTTTGTCAAGCCTTGTGGGTCTTCTCTACTCCCAGCTATATTGTTTGGTGAAGGGGGGAGGTCTGGAAGGAATACTCGACCAGCACATAGCTCTGCTGTAGATATTTGCTTAATCTTTATTTATGCTCACAAAAATTGGATTAGTATATGTTGGATTGTAAAAAATGTGAAAATGGCAGTATTCCCACACAGATGTACAGACCTATATTCAGGATTCTGGGAAGAACTAGTGAGATGGTTAGTTTGTGCCTATGCTTACAGAAAAAAGTATGAATATGTGTATCTGTATGTAAAACATAAGGTCGTTTCATTGTGTTTATCCTAGAAAATCAATCCTTGTTCATTTTTTACTCATTTTTCAACTGCTTTACACCAAATAGAAAAATTCTCCAATTACCTTCAGACCAAGACAGGGAAGGTACTTGTTACTTTTTGGCTCTTTCTATATAGTAATAATAAATAACTCCCATTAGTAACTGCAGGGCAATTGCTGACTCTGACATATACAAGGATATAAATCATAAGTAAATCAACCAATTGCAAAAAAGTAGTGTATGAAATGACTGCAAGGGCTTGATCCTGGCAAATGCTGATCAGCCCCAAGTACTCTTGCCAGCAGTTTAAGACTGCTTAGCATCTCAGGGAACCATCTACCCATGTCAGGCCAAAAAACTACATTAGGAAATGAAAGCTGCATTTCTTCTTCACGGTGTTTTAATTACAGTAAATTACATCTCATCTGTGTACAATTTTACTCAAAGATCTTGGCTTGAGCCCTTTAGCCTTAACTGTGTGCAATCTGCAATGGCTTCATTTTTGGTTATATTTCTCAATGTGTGTCTAGTGTATGCAGGAAACATATGGACATCCTCCTGCAGCTAATTTAACACCTGCAGATGTTCCACAGATGGTTATGAGAGACTGTGTAGCTCACTAGATAAAGTATCTGCTTTTTTAGAGAGGATCATGAGCAGAGATACAGGAAATACAGGAGCTGATTGATACTTGACTGTGTCCAGTGAGCACTTGTCACTGTCTGCAGCCTGATCTCCAAAGTGCCATTCACAGTCACATCATCTTAGGGACGTTTTTTCAGCATCCTGTTCAGTCTGGAACAGCAGTTGTCTGAAGGGGATGTTCAGTTTAACGACCTCTGGACAAATTCCACTTGTACTCTTTTTCCTCTCCCATGCTTATTGATGGGAGGAAGGGCAGAGGCCAAAGATCAGGCTCAAACTTTCTGTTCACATCAATGTATAATGGTCTAATTTTATCTAGTACAATTTTTTAAAGTTATTAAATAATACATAAGTGGTGTTCTGAGTACCCAAAAATATGCATTTCCTGCCCAGGCACTGGGTTTATTTCTATCAGCATGTATGCAGAGTACAAACTTGTCTATGTGATCATCTCGGTACACCACAGATCCTCAGCAATAACTCCTGCTGCCTGCTGAAGATGTCATTTCAGGTCTGGGTTACAGTGGCCTGAAAGTGCTCTGTCCCTAAGGAACATAGCTCCATGCCCCAGAGACACCTGTAGCTCCTGGCATTTCTTCTGCATATGCTTTGGGTGTTGTGTGGCCACCCAGCATCCGTGGCCCAGTGAGATGCTCACCCAGCAAAACACAAATAAATACAGGCAAATACAGTGAATACAGCTGAAGAGAAAGGAGCCAAATCCCACATGCAAAGGGTGTCACCTGAGGGTCTCCATGTCCAGCAGCCAGGGCAGTGCAGATTCACACTCCTGCAACTGTTGGCCATGATGGTGAAGTGCTAAAGTCCATTTAAAGCAATATCCTGACCTATTGTTATCTTTTATGCTTAATCTTAATACTTCACCAAAGCCCTCTGCATATGTTTATATATTCAACATATATTTAACAAATATATTGAGGATGGAAAGGGTCTTCTTGCAAGCTGAAATTCAGCTCAGAAAATTGCTTTAAAACAACTGTGTGTCTGAATATATGATACAATTTCCTCCACGGCCTAACAGTATCAAAACAACTGAAGAGCCAGGAAAAGCAGGAATATTTGTAAGTGTCTTTCTGGCACATAGCTCCTAGGTACTAGGTAGTATGTGGTTAACTACTTTCAGAGAGGATTTTGAAAGGGCTTGTTATTAAAAGATGTCTGTGTTTCACAGAGCAGATCAAGATGATAGATTTTGGATGTGATCAGGAGCAGTGAGAAGTTTTAGTCTGACCTTCTTATATTACAATTATTTGTGGTTTTTGTGCAAGTACATGTTTATTCTGAAAGCATACTATTTGATTTTGAGTAGGCAATAGAGCTGATGTAGCTGTGGTTAAGCCTGCCTTTGCTGAGAAAGTTTTGCCTAATAGGACTAGTGTCTGATGTGACTCTCCCCCAATTGACATGAAAAGCTACTCTCCCCATATTAGGCTAACAACAAAGCCCACACACTGTGCATCCATAGCTTGAATAGTTTTATTTATGGTTTTTTTTTAACCTTGCCTTATTCTGTTTACAGTTTTCTTTACATTCTTGTGAGCCAGGATGCTACACTGACTGACACGCATAATACTATCTTTTTAGTAAAAATTATTCAAACTGAATTTTGCACATTGGAATAATATTCTGGAGGGTCAGTTTGTTTTTCTGGGAAAAGACTCAAACAAATTACTTGTTGAGATTATGTTAGGTGAAGTTCTGGAAGAGCTAAACAGGACAATGATACATTTGAGTTCAGCACTCTTATTACTTTGTTGGTTTTGCTTTCGGGACTGCCTCTTATCATAGGTTTTCTGTTTCAGAATAGGAACCTTGTATTCTAATCTGACATTAGCATTAGTATTTTCTTTTTCAAAGGAGCCCTTCATATTCTGAAGTAAATCTGTTTCTGCATTTTTTTTTTTTTGGCATAGTATTTCCCTAATGATGTTTGATTACTTTTATACTTCTTAAGCCATCAAAAACCATTAAACTTACAGCTACCCTTTTTAAATGTTGTGAACAGGTCTTGATTTTTCAGTGTCGTTGCCAATGCAAATAGTGCAAATTCAGGATTTGCTTCCTAGGAGTAAAGTGATATAAAGTGATATAAACGGATTTATGTAGTATTTTTACTAAAGGTACTACAGGGATATCAGGAATTAATATATATATGTTTACTAAAACATTCCTTCCTTGCATCCGTGGAGGTCTAGTCATGCATTCACTACACATTTCTTGCCTCTGTATAAATACATATTCAGCTCTCAGTCCCCGAGTTCCTTTTATCTTTGCTGGCACAAGAACAAGTAGATGCAGAGGAGTGGCTTTATGTAACATTTGTGTGCTGCTGACTGGGTGTGAGGCAGAGGCAGAGTCAGGGGTTGAGATGGTGACACTGTTGCTCTGTTGAGGAAATCCAAGGTGGCTTCTGAGGTGGTTTGTCTTTATCAGAATGAAGTCCTCTGTCTCTATAGAGAGGACTTCATGAATGCTACAATAAAATATGAACTGAGGGGAAGAGAAAGCACGTAACTGTGAAAGAGGACCAAGCAAAAGGGAACTCATTACTTTTTCTCATGCTTATTTAAAATACATACATTTTGTTGCAGAAAATTAGGAAAGCCAGATTAAAATGGAAGAAGATTCCATTTATGCATTTTATAAGAAGACAGTGCATTAAGAGAGATCATCTTAATTATTTCTGTGATCTGTGAAGAGAGAAGAATTGATTGTTCCTGTTCCTCTGCTTACAGTGAGCAAAGTAGGTATGCAGAGTTTGACCCAATCCAGGCAGTTTGCTTCCAAATGTGTGAGATGACAACATGAGTTGCATTCACTTACAACCGTGCCAGATTTACTGAACTTAAGGAGAGGCCTTCATCCAAGTGAAAAATATTTCCCAACAGAGATACAATGCTGCAAATCACACTGCAAATGAACGTGTCCCACTTACTTTACTACATAACACTTCCGCAGTTTCTGGGTCATCGTTCAAGAGTGGCTCAGAGTAAAGAGTGCCACCTACTCATTAAATTGTTTACTACACCAGACATCCCTGGAGTTTAATTAGAAGGTTCATATACAGCAACTATCCAAGTTCAGGTGTGATGAACCTATACTTCAGGCTGCTGTGGTTATATCGGCACATGAGATGAAGATATTGGGACTCAGTTAGGATTCCCTTTCACAGTTGAGATCTCTGCTTTGATGATGCTCTGTCTCCTGGTTTCTGACCAAAAGTATCCCTGAGTATTATCTTCATTCTCAGCCTCTGCAATCCATTTGTGAGGTGACACTGATCTGCCACAGATCAACAGTAAAAGCAAATTAAGAGTTTGGAAGGCACTTGGGAAGGAAAGCCAGGTGCTCCCAAGAAGGAACTGGTAGGAGAAAGGGAGGAGAGTTCAGTATTGTTCCAGGGTCTGGGAGTGGATGCAGGGGTCTATGTCGAGGAATCCTGCTCTTCTTCTTCAGCCTCCTTTTCCCAGAGAGGAGCTGACATCCTTCTCCTCCAACCTGCTTGAGGAAACAAGACCTTCTATCCTTCCTGGCGGGATACACAAATCCTTCCTATCTCCCCTGAACACATTTCTTACTGCCGTGTGAGAATTCACTGCTCTTATCCCTCTGCTTCTTCAGAGTGGAAAAGAAGTTGGGAATGAGCTTTCTCCTATTACAGAAAAGGAGAAACAGAAGGCCAAAAAGAAAGCCCCACAGAACAGTTTTCAGACACTTTTTTTCTACTTTAAAGCACACAGGTCATGTGTGGCACAAGTGCAATGGCTGCCTCCACACATTATAACCTCTCCTATAATGGTAGCAGTGGTGAAAACCCATGTAATTAGGATGTGGGGACTGGCTGCTGACACAGCTCATCCCTGTCACCACCCATGGATGCAAGGTAGGTGACTCTGTCACACCCTGCACAGGGCCCCTCTTCACATAGCCCCAAGCTGAGCACAAGGTGAAAAGGCAGTTATTTTCTAGTATATAAAATGCATCATAGGATTTTTGTCCCCTAAAATCTACAGAAAGGAAGGGAGGGAATGCTCTGTCCTTAGAGAATTACTGTAAAGTGCATATAATTTCAATTCATAAATGTGATTAATTTTGAAAAGTAAGTTATCTCCTCATTCATTTCATTTGTTCACCACTAACTGCCAGAGTCTCTGAAGCAGGAAGAATGTATTGGTGCTGCTAATCTGCATGGTATGAACGTCAAACAAAATCTCCACTGAAAGCAATTTCATAATCTGAAAAGCTGTTGCTGGCCTTCAACCGGATGTGGCTAGGCAGCTCTGCCCTGCTCTGATTTTGACAAGAATTTCTTTATCAGCTGAGTTTGGGAGCCAGCAAAAATAGAACATCTTTGCTTTTGGAAGAAGTCTTCTCTTCTGAATCTGAAGTCAGGGAGCTAAAGAGTATTGATGCAGTGGCTATTCTCTCCATCTAAGTCAGCCTGCATTCATAGTATGTGTTTTAATGTTTTAAATAATTTCAGTCTTTCTAGAAGATAATCCTTCCTATAGTGCTTTAATTACAAGGTGTTATGTGAAGCCAGTCTGTTTGCCTGTCTCCAATGATAATAACAACACATTTCTTCAGCTGAACTCTGTGTTTCAGACAGGAAGCTTTTATATAGTTTAACCATAGACAATTCATGGAGAAAAAAAAGAATCACAGCATCAACTATTTCTGTAAACAGAGTCAGAGAAACACATACTATTTCACTAAAAAGGGGTTTTAGGAAGTTGGTTATTTAAGAGTACAGGAAAAAATAGCAATTTAGAGCTGTATTGTGTGCATTAGGTTATGATGATAGTAGGTTTCATGTTTGACTTTCTAATTTGGTATCTTCATGATATTTTAAATACAGATTTTTCAGAAACAACTACTGACATAATTATTTGCGTATGACTAAAAAGGGCCAATATAAATACCAGAACTAGAAATGTGTCTGTGCCACAGAATCAGGAGGTGGATCTCGAAAATTGATGGATGTCTGAATTCAGCCTTTGTCTTCTGCATGTGTAATTTCTCTTTGTGTGAAGGTACAGTACCTAGTTTCTTTGTTATATTAATCCAAGTGTTAACAACAGTGACTCTACAAACCCAGGGGTTTGTATATGTTGAGTGGCCATATGACGTCTCAGAGGTTGTGCCTTCCACCTATGGCAGGCTTATTGTCCCTCAGGATTGCCCAGGGAATGAAGTTGGATGTTTGCGCATGCTGCCAATACACCACACAGCAGGGACTCCAACCCACCAAACTACTCTTCTTTCTCTGCAGCTTGGTGGCTCAGCACTTCCTGTCAACATTTTCAGTGCAGAGTTGAGGAAACTTATGGAGCCAGCTTATATCCACTGAAGACATCTGCCTGATTGTGCCAATCTGCTACCTCAAGCAGCAGATGAGCATGGTGGGTAAAACGGTTCTGATGGAGTCACCCCAATGGAGATCATAAATCAGGAGGGGAATCTGAATTCATCCAAATCACTCACAGTCTGCAGTGTGAATTTGAAACACCATCCTCCAAATTAATAGCAGAAAAAACCAAAGGTGGACTGACCCCAAAGCTCACTGCTTTTCCCCTTGCATGAAAACCAGTTCATGGCAGCCATGTAACCACTCCTTCTCTAAGAAAGCTGCAGTCCCTCTGAATGTGCTGAACCTTATGTCAAGGAGGTGACACACGTTTAAAATTAATTGCCTATTTTCCAGCCTGCAGCTGTAATGAGGCTGAATCAGGAACTTACTTGGAAAGAGGAATCCTCTGAGCAGCCTGTGTGTTGGGAAATGTGTTTAGAACAATAGCTGCTCTATTCTTTAATGTCGGGCTTAGTCTTGCTCCCTCTGAAAGCTGCAAGAATGGGACTCAATCTTTTCAGCTTGTCAGTGGCACAGACATACCAGCTTAGTCTATTTATAGCCCTGAACCATTTAATTTTTCTTGCCTCCATTATCCATTTATCAGCCTTCAGATAGAATGCTGTGTAGTTGCTAACAAATGCTGTTTCTATCCTGGCCATCAGAGCCTTCTCAGAGAGGAGCAGCCTGTCTCCCTCTGGGAAATTGCAATCTCTAGGTCAGAGATGAGGAATCCAGACTGTAGCTGCAATACTAAAATGCCTTGCAATTAGTGCCTTGTCGGATGTGTTGCAGCTGTCTTTCTTTCAATATTAAACGTTATTTTTCTTATTAGTTTAGGGTTTTCAAATTTTCTCTCCAGCTGATTAAATATTGAGGCTGGAGCACCATAAAGGCCAGTCTGTATTCCTCACATCCTTGAAAGGGAATTTATTGTTAAGGTTTGGAACTTGAGTCTGTTCTGAAACAAAACAAATGAAATTTGCTACTAAATAAATTTAATATCAAATTGGTGCACACAAGTCACTTGAAACTCATTAGGTACACGAAGACATTGAAATGTCAGCTATGTTTTCTTTCTAAAGGCCAGAGATTTCTTTTGCGTACAATAGGTCAGAAGCATTTTTCAGGAGAGTGCCAAATACTCCCAGGAGCATTGACTACAGGCACTGATCAGCTTTCACGTTTATTTTCCTTCTTGCAACTCAGAGTAGGTTAATAATGGAATTATAAAAAAGCTCCACATGGAAACAAGCTACAAATGCATTGCTGGCATACAAGGACATGAACTTCCTCATGTAGAACATTATTCATTTAGCTATTTTGCATAATTATTTTGAAACTAAGACAATTAATGATGCACCTGAAGAGAATGTCTGACAAGCATGACACTTTCCTTTGCAAAGAAAACCTCACAGATACCATTTTAATACTAGCAGGACCTGAGGTCTCACAGAGTGAAAGGTCTTGCCTCTCATATAGTGTGAGTAAAGAAGACTTTTGCTATACCAAACTTAGGCCACCCCATAAAGCTCTGCACTAAGGATGCTGTGTGCTGTTTGCATGGCACAGCATGGATCTCTCAGCAGGTTAAGTGCACCCTGAAGCTGGGGACAGGCCACCCCAAGCACTGGCAGCAGGGCCTGGACACTTGGCTGTTTTCTTCAGTGTTGCACTGACTGCAGATGCCCTTTCTGTGGGGTAACAGTGGGGTGGTGTGCAGGGCTGCCATTTTAGATATTGCTACTTTTAAATATAAAAATCAGTCATGGATTGCTAGTTTAAAACATACATTAATTTTTCAGCCTGGTTATAGGGGAAGAGAAGAAAGCCAAAGTCCAGTGCTCATACACTTCCTTGCTGTGAGACAACCTCAAAGCTTGCTCACATTTTCATATCATCGAAAACAAAAACTGCAGCTCAGCTAAAGACCCAACTTTTCGTTGTCCATATTGCTTGTTCTTTGCACTAATACCAACCAACATCAGTTCCAGATGAGAACTTCAGAAATAATGAAAAACAAACTGACTGTAAAACCAAAATCAATAATGCAAGGAGCACTGATCAAACCCTGAATCTGTGTACTCAATTCAGTAGTAAGCTCAATATTTGGAGGATGGTTACACGCTAAAATCAGAATATCCTATTTTCCTCCACTTTCTCTTTTCCTTTAGACTCTCCTTTGTTCTTCTCTGGCTCTTGAGGAGCTGATTCGAGTTACTAAGCCAGCAGAAATCTCATCCAGAAAAAAGAAATGTTTCTGCTGGGTTATTGAGCTAAAATAAGCCCGCCATATGGTCAGCTGGAGGGAGGGGGTGGGATTGCATAGCCAGGAGAAGTACCGGCCACAGGATGAAAAGAAGGATCAGCAGAAAAACTTACTCTCACTGTCAGGTTAACTTTCTTGAGATTTATGTTTCAGCTCAGGCTGAGGCAAAGCCCAAAACTGATGAGGGGCAGGGTAGCACATGACTCGTGGTAGGGCAGGAAAGCAGGGATGTGGCAAAGGGTAATTAGTTTGGCTTAAGCTGTTTTGTAAATCCAAGTTTAGCTTCTTGGCAGTGTCCAGAGAGCTCTTCTCACCAGAGAGCACAGTCTCAGGCCACAGAGGGAACAGATGACAGAATCCAGGTTGCCCTGGCTGCAAAACAAGCAGCAGCAAATATCTGGCATACTGGTCAAAAGGGCAGTGGTTTGAAAATTAATAGTGACATAATAAAAAGACATCGAATAAATATTGTCAAAGGATTATGATGTATATGGATTTCATATTTCTATAAATCATGCAGCATTTCTCTTTTGTGGTGAATTGACACTTCCCAAACAGGTAAATCAGGCAGTGATGTTGCTAAGCCATAAAAGGCAAAGACTTTCAAGAGTGGCTGTTTAAAGTCAGGGATCAAAAGGCCACACTTAAGTGCCTAAGTGGGTGTGTAGTTTTCAGAAGTGCTCAACACTACCACTTATTATCAATGGAAGCTTCTCTGAGTCTTGGGGCTCTGAAAATAGGGCATTGGGTAGTAGGACATAGGACTTAAACATTTTTAAGCACTTGGTCTAGATAGTAAGTTTACTATTAGACTGAATGAAAAAGCTTAGAAAGCAGGAATAAACACCATTAAGCCTGTAATTAAAGAATGCATATATTTATTTTCTAAATGATTAATCAAAAATATTTAATTAAAATATTTAAGCAACAAGCAGAACTATTCCAGTGTTAACTTCACTATTTCACTGACCTCCTCAAGCATTCAAAACTGAATTACTTTAACAAATGTTGGTGATAGAAGTTTCCTATTAGGTGTTTGACATTGTAAGAGGAAGCCATGATTTCCATTCCTTGGGAATAGGATGTCAGCCTGAAATTACTTGTACTGCTTAGGACTAAGAAACATTTCATTTTTCCACCATATAACTCTTCAGAAAACAATATATTCTGAAGACAAATACAGAGAAATGTAACAGCAGTGTTTTATATTTGCCATTCCCTGCTTTTCCCAGGGTTCTTCTCAGCTAGCAGGCTTGAGAGGTGGAATGATACTCAAGGCAATCCTCAGCTGGGGAAATCTACTCTTAAGCTAAAACCTCTCCTTCCCCAAAGAGGACCTTAACTTGGAATAAAAACTGCTAATGCCATTTCCTTCTGAGGTAGTCTGTACTTACCAATTCTCTCTCTCTCTCTCTCTCCTTGGAATGTGAGCTAAGACCTGCTTTGGTAGCCGAGCCCTGTCTGACACAATTTCTGTGTCATACACCTTGTCACATAAAGAGGCCTTTGTGAATAACACTTCACACAAGGTTGACCCAGCCAAGTTAGCCACATGTTTGACTGTAAACAAACATATGGTAGAGATATGTCTTTTTCAAGGAGACAAGAATGGAAAGAAAAATTGAATCATCTTTGAGTTTACATATACATTTTACATGTGTAAAGCTTCGTTGATCTGAAGTTATTCATTATACACAAAGAATGACATGGACTTGTTGGAGCAGTCCAGAGGAGGCCATGAAGATGATCACAGGGATGGAGTACCTCTCCTACAAAGACACGCTGAGCAGTTGGTGTTGTTTAGCCTTGAGAAGAGAAGGCTCCAGGGAGACCTTATAAGCTGATGTCCGGTACCTAAAGGGAGCCTGCAAGAGAGCTGGGGAGGGAGTTTTCACAAGGGCATGTAGTGACAGGACAATGGGATAATGGATTTGAATTAAAAGAGTAGGTTTTGATTAAATGTTAGGAGGAATGTCTTTGCTGTGAGGGTGGTGAGGCCCTGGAACAGGTTGTCCAGAGAAGCTGTGGATGCTCCATCCCTGGAAGTGTTCAAGGCCAGGAATTTGAGCAACCTAGTCTAGTGGAAGGTGTCCCTGTTCATGGCTGGAGGGTTGGACTTACATGGCCCTTAAGGTTACTTCCAACACAAACCATTCTCTGATTCTAAGATTCTATGATATGATTAAGAAGAAGTCAACTCACTGCTGTCTCTGGAGAGAAGAACCTGGGACTGGATGTAGATTGGTAAACCTCAGACCTGGCTTTCCTTATCTGGTCATTTACCTACTGTTTGTGATTTACAAGGTATAAAAAATTTGCAAAGATATCATATCCCATCTCTGAAGTGGTGGAAATCAGACTGAGTATCACAATTCTGAGCATATACCTTGTAAACTGAGAGCCTGAGAACCCAGCAAGCCAGAGAACAGAACCCAGAGAGCTGAAGCCCCATCAAGGCATTCAGCAGGGCTTCCACAGCTCTTCAGCAGAGCAAAGTTGCCTGCTTTACTGTGAGTTGGATAGCCTCTGAATCTCTATGGATTTTATTGACTAGATAACTATAGACTATTATAGGATCTTGAACACCTAAGATTTTATGTAGGCACCTCCAAGAAGAGATTAAAATTTAGGTATGTTTAAGCTGAAACCCACTCCAGCTGTTGATTCTACAATATACTTCAGTAACACCTCTGTTTTTCTCTACTATGCTTTACCAGGGCAACTTACTGCAAAATAAACCTAGGAAGGAGCATGTAGCTGATCATGTGAGCCAAAAATAAATGCAGGACATTGAAGGTGGGAAGCCAGCATTTTGTTCTGAGGTCCCTGTTCTCACTGAAGGTGGTATGAGGCAGATAAAACTATTACCTGCAGAAATTTCCATCTGCTTCTGGCAGGGTCAGAGAAGCCATGGGATTTTTCAGAAGATCTGTCACAGTGTTATCCTTTGGTGTCACGTAAAAGAAAGGGATTCCAGTGCTGTTATTGATGGGACCATCGCTGAGAAGTAAACAGTTCCCATAGGGCATCCCTTGGATCTGCAAAATCCAAATAACCAGCTGGTTACATCTTTGCATATAGACAGTTTACAGTGTGGGGGATTCCCTCAATGGCTCTAGCAGAGAGGACAGCCAGCCCCATTGTTCCCACTTTCTGTTGTCATCATTGTCAGCATTTCTTCTAAATTAGATCTATCTCCCCTAAATTACATTTGTCATGCCTTTTTGAAAACAGATCTCTCCTCTATTTCTTCTCCCCCTCCTGTCCATGACACTATAGAGAACATTTTCTCTTCCACTAAGCTTAAAGGAACTACCAAATTAAAAATGTTTAAGTGCATGAAAATCAATGCCATCAATGTCAGGAAATTTCTACTCTAAACCAATGCTGATCTCTTTCCTCAAACCAAAAAGGATATAGAGCCTAATTTAGCCTTGATTCAGTCTGCTTTTTACTCTAATGTTGCCTCCTCTTTTGATTTTCATCACTTGAAATGTGATTACACTGGTTTGCCAAAACAAAAGAGAAAGCATTTGAGCTAGAAATTTAAAGTCAAACTGGACATCATCTAAGCTTTATGGGCAGGAACATCAGATCGGGCTGGGGTGGGTGGGAGTGGAATCTAAACTACCAAGCCAGCCAGAGTAAAACCTCCTCCCATGGCAGAGAAAGGACACTATGCAGCCAAGTTTTCAAAAAGTTTTTCTCCCCTACACTGATATGTGTACACAGAGTGGTCATAATGCATGCAAAAATGTCCTTGCCCAGTAGTGACACTCATTAATATACTTCATAATAACATGTACTCCTACTATGCTTTCCATCCCATTATAAATAGCAATGACAGATATTCAATTAATTACTCTTTTTTTTTCACGTCTTCAGATATTTCTTTCCTCATGGTCTATTAGATATTAAATAGTAAAATTATCAGTCAACACATTAAATCTTTTACAACAAAATCAAATGAAATATTAATAGTTAATAAGAAAACCCTGCATGATGTTGTTACCTGGGTTGCATGCTTTCTGATTTTTAATGTTTATATGCCTTTAAAATTTTAATGCTTATAGTGCTTGTAAATGGTCTTTGTTGACTTTCCTTAGAAGAAATGTTTTAATGATATTACATAACTTAGAAAATAAAAATACTTGTTTATTATTAAATGTTACAATAAAAGAAAAAAAGCTCTCAGTAATATTGTAGGACATTGCTTAAAATGCTCTGTCATGCAAGATTAATGTTACTCCAGATTCTCGAAAAAAATTGTGATCACAGGCAGCATAGTGTAGCATTCAAAGCAGCAAACACCACCCCCTGAATTTAAAATTTTATTATGAATTGGCTTTTTCTGTATTACTTCTGTGTTCTGTCTGGAGGCAGATAACTGCAGCCTATATTATGGCTGTAATTCCACTGAGGGTTTCTGGTGAGAGCATAAATGAGAAGAGTTACGATCATATGATTTAATAGGATTTCCAAAAGCTGATGTAGAATTACAGGCCTCTTGTGTCTATGTACATATTTATTTAATAGTATCTTTTTTCAACCTGTTACTTTGTATTTCACAATAGCATAAACTGCCACTAACTTAGCCAAGCTATCTGAAGACTTATGTGCTTTTAAATGTTTAATTTAAAATTGTAAGCCAATTAATCTGTGAATACTTCCAGGAGAAAATTAAGAAATTTTTTTTTTTTTAATTCTCTTTTTTTTCTTTTATCTGAGTGGTACTGGATACTTTGTCTCATCCCAACGTTTCACTTTAAAAAAAAGGAAATATTTTAAAGCTGGAAAAAATAATTACCCCAATTCTCCGGTGCAGCTCAGCTATTCTGTTTAAGGTTCCTGACAGAGAAATCGTCCTTTAGGCAGGTATAGCTGGACGGACGGACAGATTTTATGGTAGCCCAACAGGCTCTCCTCCTCCTCTTCCTCACCCTCCTGAAACAGCCCCTCTCCAAACCCTGCGATGCAGCTCTGCTTTCTGGCCCAGAGATTTTGCTTTTTTTTGAAGTCTCTCTGGTGCGGTTTTTAGCGCGCATCCTCCCTCACTGTGTTCCAGAGTTTCCGCTGCTCCCTGCGCGGCGCGGGCGCCGCCGCTCGTCCCGCAGGTACCGCGTGGCGTGGGCACCGTGGGCACCGTGGGCACCGTACCTTTCCTCGGGCGGCCCGCGTGGCCACGAAGCCCCAGGTGTTGTGGCGGGCGAGGAAGCGGGCGGTCCCGGCGCGGCCCGGGGCCCCGCCGCCCTCCCGCCGGTAGGAGAACATCCTGGAGGGGGCGGCCCCCTGCCCCGGCCGCCGCGCCGCNAGCCCCGGAGCGCCCGGCAGCCGCGTCACGCCTGGGTGTCCTGCCCCCCCCAGCCCTGTGCCGTGCCGGAGCCGGCGCCCGCGCCTGCCAGGGACACCCTCGGGCCCGCCTCGCGTGGCGGGGGCTCGCCGGGCGCGCAGCTCTGGGGCCCCCCGCGGTTCCCAGCCCACGCGCGGCTCACTGCGGGGTCACCCTGCCTGTGCCTGCCGCTTGCGGGGGACCTGGGGCGCTGCTGGAGCCCCTGGCTTAGGTGGGCGGTCCAGCAGGTATCTCACGTGTTAAGCTCTCAGCACGCACCACAAAGCCGAGCAGATGGAGCTGTCCGGGCGGAGGCGGTGCGACCTTTCCGTTTATTAAAAAAGAGGGAGTCCACGAGGGAGAGTGAGTGTCCATGTGAACACTCCCGTTGCAGGGAAAGCTTCGTTTGGGCACTGGGGTCAAGTCACAGCAAGACCCCAAGTCCGAGGTGGCAGGCAGCATTAATTTGCTGCTTGCAAGGATGCGTTTTGATATACAAAGACATGGAGCTGCTAGTAATGTTTTCCAGGTGAAGTTTTAATTAGGCAAAGATTTACATGTATATGAGTTCATATCAATAGCACAGTTTAATAAAGGCACATGTGCATCCAGTTCCTTTCTTGGCAGTAGACCCTGTCAATACAGCAATGCAAAGCTGTAATTCTTTAAAACGTGCTTATAAACTTTAATTACATTCATGCAAATTATATAAGGAACACAGGTTCAATAGGAAACTGGGCGGAATGAATCTCACAGAAGCCCTTTCCTGTCAGAAGGTTCTCAGGTGCATGTGACAGACCTTACCTTTCCATAGCTGTGAAGAACAGATTCCAAGATCAGTCCACTGATACAACTTCTGCTTAATTGTGCTGTGGGAACAAATATACCTAATCTAGAATCTAAACTCTTATAAATAAAAGTGGACTGGAGAACAATAAATATTTTTAGCTTATATTTTTTCATAGACTCCCTGTTCGTTTTTTTTTTTAATCTTCATGATAAAAACCTGAAGAATAGTGGAAAGGGGTATAATGGGCCTTAAGATCCAAATCAATTTTTCTGGTTGTGACGATACTTCCCAAAAGAGTATAATTTTGGCACCAAACTCTTAATTGTATTGCAGAATTGAATACATGAGTACCTTTTCCTTCTGCACATGGCCCCATCTACATCTGCTACCATACGACACCTTTGAAAATTGATTCCCACTTCAGTGCTTGAGCTGAGACAGAAGAATAGAGATGCAAGAGGAAAATCAATGTAGATTTCCAAACCCAAGATGAGTGAAAGCTTCCTAAGCTCCTGACGAGTGTTTTTTTCTGATTCAGGATACGTCCCTTCTTAAAATATCGAAGCAGTTGTCCCTTCTTGAAATAGCAGCCAGGCACAGACAACTCACTGCAGGCATGCTCTTCAAAAATACTTAAACCCCCCCATTCCCCTGGTGTTTCAGGGAATTTCCTCACACAATCTGATGCATGCAAGATACAAATCTCATCATTTGTATTTACTATTTTATATGAATTTATGCCAGGGTTTCTATTTGTATACGTCTTTGCTTATACTTTAGTTATAGAACAAGTCCAAACAACCTAGTTTTGAACATAATCAAATAGTAATATTATATACAGCCTATTTTATTTAAGTTAATAAAATTGTATGTGAGATATTGACTCTTGTATTGTGCAGAATTGGGAAACAAAGCAGGAATTTCTTAAGACATAAGAATTAGTGCTAGGTTTTATATTCAATAAATATAAATTTTAAATTAAACACTGTAGACACAAAGCAGCATTGACACAGAGTTATTAATTTATGCTGTAACTTCCAGATAAATTTATCACAATTACCTCAGGTAGGTCTTCAACTTTACTGACAACAGAAAAATACAAGAAATACATAAAACCAAGCCACAAATAGTTCACTTTTTCTTTTGAAGATTTATTCAAATAATCTAAATCAAATCACATGACAATTTAAAATAACTGCATTTCTAGACCAGTTTTGCATTTAGTATTAAAAAAAACCAAATCTTGACTTTGACTTTAAGAGTATGAAAACAATATCTCTTGAAATTTTATCACGAAGTAAGAATGGCGTAGCATATAGAATTTTCAAGTCAGGATGGTTTTCTCTGAAGATTTGCTGTTCACTGGCGTCAAAGAAATATCAGTTCATCTTTTTGAATAAGAAATGTTTCCTTTCCAACTTGAAGTTCCAAGTTAGTACATGAGATAAAAATTATCTCTTCCTAAATTATCTGGATGTGCTGAAAATTAGAAAAGAAACATGGAAATGTTTTGATTGTAGGAATTGTAAATTATTTGTTTCTCCCTTAATTGAACAAAAAAGTCTTCTCTATTCTTACATGCTGAACCTGAGGCATTTTATAGATAACCAGCCTTATTTTACATCAAATAAACCCAACAAGAGGAGGCAGACATTGGGGTTCATCATAGGGTGGCAAAGGTCTGACAGAAGGGCATATTCATTCTAATACGTCATTCACACTTCTCACACTTTGTGTGTCTGCTGTAAGCCCTTCTATTCATTTTCAAAACAAATAGTCTCAGCCTGTCTCTCTCCTGATGGGGACTGCTTTTTCATGCTGAAATTCTGGCTTTCTTAAAATCAGCAGAAGTTCTGACACTGAATTCAATCAGGGTCATGATTTTGCTCTCATTTTTTGATCATTTTAGTTAATGATTTCACTTGATCTCTGTATTCTGGATTATAGAGACCACTCAGATGAAAATTTACTGTTCCTATAAGTCAAGTAGTTAACTATGTCCTATTTTTTTCTCCATTTCTAACAAATCAAAGTGTTTGATTTGCTCTCTGCCAACAGAGCTAGGAATAGCATACCCTCAGTCTCTTCATGCCCTGATTTGTAGTATATTGTATGTTATGAAAGTGTGGAATTGGATTAAAAGCTACAGCACAGTGCTCTGCAGATAAATCCACTGCAGGTGTGCAGTTTAATAGTTTAATTTGGTAACAACTGAAGAAAAAGCAGAAGCCTAGAATGGGATTTTCTAGATGAAAAAGATGTTATTCATGCCGAGAGAAATCAACTGCAAGCTCCATGATAAGGAATAAAGATCTGGCCAATGCTCTCTGAGCTGCGCTTTTATAGATTAAGGCTTGTTCAGAGCATCTCTGTTACTGCCACCAGTTTCATTGATTCTGAGTTCATATGATGTGTGTTTGGCTCTATAGCATTTCATCTGCCACACATCCCTGCTAAGACAGTGTGTACAAATCTTCTATTGTCTCGCTCCCTGCCCTCTACATTTTTTTGTATAAAACCGATGTTTTCCTTGGGAGATGCCACCAGCTTGGAATGTATTCTGTCTTCAATAGTATTAACTCTATTTATTAACTCGTATGTTTTAACTATTTAAACTATATTTAAAGATAAGATTCATAAATGTTCTGCACTGTTCAAAATAAATGTAAAAAAATGGTCTCTCTGCTGAGAAGCCTAATTTATATTCAGCATCAACTAGGAATGGAAGACCAGAAACAGATGGGCAAGGAAGAATAAGAATTAAGGTGACAACTAAAATATCATGAAGGGATCTGCTAAACCACACATATCGGTGCTGCTGATAGCAGGGTAAGATTGGGAGATTCTCTTCTGATTTGTGTTACCAGTCCTCCCTCATATTTTCCAGAGTTTTGTAGCAAGACTAAGTGGTGGTTAGCACTAATTTCAATGAGCTGAGTGTGGAGGTGCGATGAACAGATTTTTTTTCCCCCCACAGCGTAACAGGCTGTAGAGAAGGCATATAAATGCCTTGTGGCACAAGATTTAAAAGCTATGGAAGTTGGTGGTGTTGGCAATGGATGGAGTGGAGGATGGGAACAGATGAAAGGCTCTGGGTTGCAGAAAGCTGCCAAGCCTTCCTTAGGTGAAGGAATTAAAAACAAAAATTATGAAATAAACCTGAGCAGTATGTCAGGCAGCAGAAATTTCATCCAGGAAACAGCAGCGTGGCTGGCGGATGCTGCAATGGCTGCTGAGGGTTTAGATACCCAACAGGATGGGCTGTGGCCAAAGTGGGATTAGTCAAGAGCAGGGACAGATGGTTCCTTGGAAGCATGATGATGATTTTTGGTGGTCAAAAGTCACAGAACAAAAATCCTTGTGCAATGGGAATCTGATCTACAGAGATGACAATACAAACAAAGCAGTGGGTGATAGAGATGCTTTTGGCAGCTATGTTTTTCAGCAACCTGTGGAATTAGTGTTACCATACAAAAAGGAAGAATCTGCAATGGTTGAGGCGAGAACTACCACCCATCTGAAGAACAGGAATGGAAAGAAGTGCTCACTCACTCTTTCACAGCTCCTGAAGCCCTTTTGAGTTGCAGGTTCAAGTTTTTCAGCTCCATCACAAACTGTAACCACTTGAACCACAGCATAACAGGTGCTTACTAGAATCTCTTTTTCATCCCAGTTATCAGCATCTTACACAAGAACTGGTAGAATCCATCATCTGGTTGGGTTCTTTAATCTCTAAAAGTCTACACTTTCTCAATCCTTCACTGTGCCCTTCCCCCATCCACACCTTCTCTCAAGTCCTCATACTCCTCATTTCACATCTTACACCCTTCCTCTCTTACTCTGACATCCTTCATCCCCCACTCTAATCAGCCTTACTCTTCTCTTGTGATCAGGTACAAAAAATGCAAAACTGTCAGACATATCTATAAGGACATCACTTACACAGACCAAACCTGGGTCAAGCCCTTGTCTGACAACCCCTACAAAAAGCATTGCAATGGGCATATGAGGCCATACAAAAGGCAGGGCAGTGAAGAGCATATGAAATGGGCAGATATTGAATAAAATTTCTAGTGGTTTATTTCCTCATTTCTGACCATCAGTGATTTAGAGCTCTCCCGCAAATAGTCAGCACCCAGCTCAGTTTAGGTTTTGACATAGAGGTGGTATGGCAGGATGGGTCATTATTTTACATTTGAAAAATAAAAAAAGCTGTCAAACATGCCCATCACATGTATAAATCATTCCTGGTTTGTCCCCTGTGTGCCTGCTTTCTCATCTCCAATTTTCTTTGCTGAGCTAGTCTTAGCATATCTTATATTTTAAAAATTAGGGTCCCCTAAGGGTCTTTATAACTAATAAAGATCTTTTAAAACAGTCGATTTCCACTCCTGTGCTAGTGTATGGAAACTGAATACCTCTTGGAAGCAAACTAACTACAGTAGTGTCATCCCAAAAATGTAATTTTCTCTGTGAGTCTTGGTGCCATTAACATTTGTCCTTCACAGTTTTTTTGAAAACACAATGTTCTCTGAGATATAAGACAAGTGCTCTTACTTGTCTACTTGGAAGAGAAATATGAAAGCAGCTGAATGTCTAACTCACCACTTGCATTAACCACAGAAGCTCGATCCATGTTCCCCTATGTTCTTGTACTTTAGCCTCGTATTCTGGAAGACTTAGAGTCTAACCTGTTTTCTACCTGTGTGTCACACCTTATATTATTAAGTTTGGAGCAGTGGATTCATTGCAAGAATATCTGGTGGAGCAGAAATGTTTCAGGGATTTCATATTTCTGCATCATTTGGTAAAAGTAACAGGTAAGTGGAGGGAAGAGAGTCTCTCAGTGCGTCCAACAGTGAGGAAAGACCACACTGTACCCTCTCTTTTTTGATCAATAAATACATGCAATCTGTTTGTCAGCTAGCCTGCAGCCTGCTCCCAGCCTGCCAGAACAGCACGGCTCTTCCTTAGACAACACTTGGGGAATGGGAAGGAGATCCAGATGTCTGCTGGAAACCTAAGGAAAGAATCAGGAACCTGTGGTGCTAGGGAGTTGGGTTGTGTTGAGATTACAATCCCTTGATAGGGTTGTAGGGTGGGGGTGCGATGTGGAGGATGTTTTGTGACTTGAGGTTTCACTGCAATTGGACACAACTCCATGCAAACCTGGATTTTGTTAGTTCTACTTTACATGCATAAAAAACCCCAATCAGCCAGACCCCTCCCAATCTGTCTTAATTTACCCAGTTTATAGCTTTCCCCCCCATCATTTTCTTTTAAATTAATCTTAATTTCACCTTGCTGACAGTGGCTGTCAAACAACTCAGAACTCTGGAAAGCATTGCTTAATCCGAAGTTATTCTGGTTCTGCATCACAAAAGCCATCTGTGGAGCATTGGCTGCAGGCTCCTCCTCTGCAAAACAGGCTGAAAGATGGCTGGGCTCATAAACAAACAGAACAGGGACTTCATTTTGCTTTGTGACCAAGGAATTTTCATCTTCCTTCTCCTCTATATAGGACTGGAAAATGTGAGCCGCAAAATCAACAAGTAGCATATTCAACAAAAGCCAGGATCCTAGGTTTAATGAAAAAAAAGATAATTATGACAACCTCTTCATTTATTTATCTCTATGATGTGTTCTTTTTCGAATGACTTCATTATAGTAATGGTCTAGACAAAGTAATGGACCAGCACTCATCAAAGAGTACTTACAAAATTATTTGTTTCCAAATATCCCAGAAAAACAGGCAACAATGCAGATTTTAAACATAAGCAAAAATATTTTCCTTTATTTAACTAGAGAGGAAAGTTGTGTTCATTCACTTTCCTGTTCAAGTTCTTCCCCACATCCACTTTTACTACAAGGCTTATCAATAACCACATATCATCCCATTCTCCCCTCAGACAGATAAATCACTCCACCTCTTCCCAAGCAAAACCTCCTACATATACCTGTATATTTTGTATCTATGACATTAAATGGCCCACCTTGCAGCTTGGGCCATAACTGATAAAAGTCAAGAGAGACCACTGGGGCCATTGACTTTTGAATCATACTTTGATTGAAAGCCTTTACAGTAAAAAGTAGATCTTCTTCCATGCCATAAATCTGCATAGGAATTCATCAAGTGATTTATAACCTCTGTATCCCACAAACTAGTTTATATGGACATCAACAAGGAGATATCACAATTTATATGAATGACCATGGTTTACAGAGCTTTAAAAATGGAAAATACTGTCTCTTTTGATGTTATATGTGTCTGAGAAGATACTGCTTCTGGTGTTCACCCTTTTGAGGATCTTTAAACTATAGGAAAGTAGGGGGAAGTACTTGTTTACCTATGGGACAAGGAAAGGGATTTTTATAGTTGGAGTTAAAACTGTAGATTTGTTACTAGTAGTCCAAGAGTTTCTAACTGGAGTTACTAGTAGTCCATGATTTCTAACAGTTTTACAGGTGTTTTCAATATATTCTCTAAGAGTAAGCATGAAACAAAAGCTACCACTCCAGTTGTTCCTTGGGGTAATAGAGAGGAACAGTTTTCAAGAGGGACTAGGTTGAAACAACTTGCTTGCAGAAGAGGAATGCACAGCTCACTGCTCAGTCCCCACAGCTCGGCAATGCATCCCTGAATGCCTTGGAAGGTAGACCAGTAAGGAAACAGAGCTGTGTGAGCTGACACAAAACTCTGTGAGGGAGATATGTAGAGGCACGTTCTCTGGAAAGCAGATGGAGATGGAGATGAAGGAGCTGTGGAGGTCCCATTAGCCCTGACTGCTGTAGCACACTTGCTCCCTGCTGCCTTGCATCAGGGGTAACTGCAGGGCTCCTCTGATCACGTTTGGGCATCACCCAATGGAGGCTGGGCTGGAAAAGAGTGAAAGTTGATCCTAAATTCTGAGGTGTGAGTATGCCAGTATGTTATGTGTGCTGGCTGTGGCAAGCTAGAAGGCAAGAGATCAAGTCAGAAGTAAGATTCTGACTTGTTTTTTTCCTGGTATTGCTTTATTTTGGGGGGAGGCATAACGCATTAACATGACACGCATTTCCCTAAATAATTGTGTTTCCTCAGTGTGGATGCTAGGTAATCTGTATTTTGAAGAAATGCTGAGATTTATGAAATTTCTGGAAAGCAATGACCCTGAGTACAGAACTTCAATGCCAGATGGCTTGTTAACAGAACTATTTCAGCCCTTCTGCTAAAACTCTGTATCCTAAAGGAATAGAAACATGCAAAAAAAGGGACATTTATAGATCAAATAACCCAACATCTTAAAGAATAAATAAAGAAGACAATAAGGATCAAATTATTGAAGCATCCGAGCAAAATATTAAAAAACATTTTAACTGTCTCGTATTTGAGAATAAATTCAATTTTAGTGTTTTTGAAGTATAGTAGAAAAACTGTCATAAATTGTAATTTGTAACTAGTTTAACAAAGTTGCAGCATCCGTTGTGTTCCATCCATTGTAGCTCATCCATCAACACAACTGAAGAACAGGGAGGTAATTCATTAAACTCTTCTTGTGGTGGAAAGAGGGAAGAGGATTTCATCATCATGGGGGATTTCAATAAACATTATGCTTCCAGTGCAGTTCTTGGAATGCATTCTCAGTTTACTCATTGCCAAAAATATTGCATGTAACATTGGAGAGTTTTGTGCAGAACTCCTCTGGAGAGAGAGAAATTATTATATTATTATTACTGTAATGCAGCAGCTGATGGACGAGGGACTCTACTGTGCTGTGTTTCCTACAGACACAGAACAAAACTCTGATCCTGCTCCAGACAGTTTACAATGTAAACGTAAGGCAAAAAGTAGCAGCTTGATGCAGAAGGGTGTGTTCATAAATGCACAAGCACAGGCATTAATGGGGTAAAAATACTGAAGAGCACAAAAGGCAACAACCTTGACATACCCCTTTGTTATGTATTTGTAGCAAACACATGAAATTATGGTTTTGAAGGGGCATTTCAAAGAAAATGATGAGGTTTTCTTTAGCTGTTTGTATGAAGTTGCATCCAACAGAAGAGTTAAAAATATGAAGGTGCTCCTTTGACAATCTAGAAGGCACTTCATACAGTTTGGGATTAGATGCAATTCACAGGAGATGGTACATTTCGGCAGAAATGGCACCTCTGCAAGGTGTTACAAATGAAGACAAAGGCGGTTAGGGTAGAGATCTGACTGATTTAAGACATGTTTGCATCACCTCAAGCCTCTTCAAGTGAGCACAACTACACAGTTCCTTCCCTTCTCCTGCCTTGCACTGGCATATGATGGATTTGGTGTTTGACAGCTCAGAGCCCTAAAATGGAGAGAAAACTAACCCAGCTAAAGAAATTACTATTTTTTCAGTCAGTTTAACACCTTCAACAGGTGTGCTGCTGGCTAGGCAAGCACTTAGGTCAGTGTAAGGCATAAGGAAAAGGAGCATGTATCTTTTGTCAGAGGAACCAACTGCCTTTTGGGCAAGTAGTTATAGTAGTGGCCCTGCTCTGGCTGTATGACACAGAAAGAACATGGAGGACTCAGAGCTATCACTTGAGAGGTCTGGAATGTTTATGGTTTGGAATATTAGTGGCCTCAGATCTCCATTGCACCCTTCTGCTGTGGTGGGCAGCTCTTGCATGGAGGGAAAGCAGAGGCTCTCACCTCGGGCGGCTGTTCCTTCTTTTGCCACAGACATACTGTGACTTCTGCCAGAAGAGGGAGTCCTGGCTTTCCTGCCATCTTCAGCTTCATGGTCCTACTTTTCTGCTCTCTGCTTACCTAGAGTTTTGCTCAGAGAACTGGTTTGGTTAAAAACTAATAATTTCATTTCCCTGACCTGTCTAGCCACATCACCAGGAGAAGGCTGACAGAAGGAAAAGAGCAGGAAGAAGGGATGCCTCTATTAAATACAGCATGAATTTATATCATAGTTATAATCATAGAATCACAGAAACTAAAAACAGTTTGGGTTGGAAGGGAACTTAAAACCATCTAGTGCCAATCTCCTGCCAGGCACCTTCCACAGGACCAGGTTGCTCAAAGCCCCATCCACCCTGGCCTTGAACACTTCCAGGAACAGGGCATCCACAGCTTCTCTGGGCAACCTGTTCCAGTGCCTCACCACCCTCACAGCAAAGATTTTCTTCCTAATATCCAATCTAAAACTGCCTTCTTTCAACTTAAAGCCACTCTCCATTGTCTTGTCACTACATCTGCAGCTCTCATTGGCCCTTTAGGTACTTTTGGACCTGTTGCTTCTGCCATCTCAGGCCAAAAAGGGGCGTATCAAATTAGAGTCACAAAGATCCTATTTACCAAAGCTGTCTGTCCTGTTGATGGTCAGAATCTTGCCTATATTGCTCAATAGGAGGTTCCATTTCAACATGAAATCTGATGCCTGCTTTTTAAATGCCTCTTTACTCTTGGTTGGCTGCAGATAAAGAAAAAAATTGGTTTATGATAAAGTTGGTTAAAAGAATTCCTTTCTGTGTGGCAGACTATTTCCCTGTACAAACTGCATACAAATGTGAAAAAAGCAACAAGCATTTTTTTCTATTAAAATCCTAAAATATCTTAGGTTGAAAGAGATCTTTGGATACTACCTATTCTGATCTCTTGTCCAAAGCATGGCCAGCTTAGTTCAGGCCTTGTCCAGCCAAGTTCTGAATATGTCCTGGATAAAGATTCCACCACCTTTCCTGGTAACCTCTTCCTATGTTTAATTATTCTAATGGTATTTTTTTTTCCTTTCTATCTATTGGAAATTTTCTTTGCTGCAATTTGTGCCTATTGCCTTATGCCCTATAACTGTGAACCCCCAGGAAAAGTCCCACTCCATCTTCTCTATACCATCCCATGAGGTAGCTGAGGTTTATACGAGGTGAAGGCACCACAGAATTGCAAACTACTATTCTTTATTTAAAATGAAAAAAAAATTAAAAACAGTAAATAATTAAGCCAAGTAAGTACAGTTTACTCTGCTCCTTCAGAAAGAGGGGAAAAACCCCCAAACTCTAAGTACCACCCAGACCCAAGCTAATTGCTGTGACAACCAACTGAATGCAAAAGTATCAACACAGCAACACAAATAGTGAATCAGTGAAGGTAGTGGGGTGGTAGAGTTGGTAATCTGTTGGAAGGTGCATGTGTGAGGATGGTCATACTTGAATCTTTCACAAGAGCTAGAGACTTTGCACTAGAAGTTCTTACTACTTGTTAAAAGTCAACAATTTGGTGAATCAAGGATGTAAGGAACCATGAAGTGTTCTCTTCATTTTTACCAGTGTATTACTTCTGAATTTTGGTTTATCAGGGACTGTGATAATATGTGTCTATGAAATGAGAGCAGATACTGAAACTGCTTGAGTGGATATATGCACAGAAATATGCTTGTAGTTGTTTGCACAGATGGAATTTTTGTATGCCAATTAATTCTCTACTTTTCCACAGCATGCATAAATTGTATTTATGCAAATCTGCAGTCTGGTCAGGTTGCTAGTGTGCAATGTAGCCCCTGCAGACTAGTGACAGTCAGCATGTAACAGGATAAATGATGTGATTTCTCTTTCTTTTCTGAAATTATTAATTTTATACCTTAATAACAAAAGTCTGGAGATCTGAAAACAAACCACACAGGAGATCCCGAATATCTGTGGAAGATGTCAGTGAAGAAATGAAGTTTTTCAAACCTGTGAAATACAGAAGGGAGATCATTACTTGATTGAAGGGATTGGTTTGCGTTTTGGTTTGTTTCTGCAGCTTTAAGCTTTTTCTTTTATCTTCACCTTAAAATAGATTAAGACATCTGTTTCTAGCATTTTGATTAATATGCCATTTCTTTAGTGAGGAATAGTACCCTACTTTGAAATCAGTCAGAATTCATGTTTATATCCTTTCTTAGCATAACTGCACTGACCTAGCCATCATGGCAAATGAGGCAAGAAAAAGCAGTTCCAATGAGAAAACTGGAATTTGGTTATAGGCAATACTAACTTACTTATCTGAGATTTTATGTGGTCGAGGAAAAAATATAACCTTGGTCTGTCTGTTGAAGGGAGAAAAAAATTTTAAATAATAACAGAAAATGCAGAATATTCTGTAGACCAACAGAAATATGGATAATGTTGCCACATATCAGTGCAATTGTTCCCCCAAGTTTGGAACCTACCACCCAATTCCAAAAGGTAAATTAAAGCTCCCTGAATTTACACCCTTCTAATTGAGACATCTTCCTTCAAGAAAGCATGTGGATAAGGTCTGTGAACCCTTGCTTATCATAAATGACAGTTTGGAAAAACAATGAAAACAGAGAATGCAAAAAATCCACCTTGGAAAGACTAAGAATATCGATAATATAACAGAAAAAATGTAACAAGTGTTGTATGCAGTGGTTTTGGTTTCAGTATGTATATAAATATTATTGAAATGATTCTCCTGATGGTTGGTGAAGAAGGAAAGCTCTTATTCCTACTGAAAGCAGTCACGGAGAGTCTGTGGCAAATCCCTTGTCAGTAGCCAAGCTGGATATGGACCAGGAACAAAGAGCTAAGGCTCCCCCATTAGTTCTGTGCACAGCCTGGTCCAACTTGCCCACCTCTTGCTAATATTTTAGCATTGAAAATTAAGTTGCCAATATGTTTCTATTCCTTTTAATTAAGCTGTCAAATGCATGATGCCATGGCTGCAAACAAAATGTGCATTTTATTGTTTATAGCACAACATTGATCCCACAGGCCACAACACAGCAACAGGACACAAGAGCTAAAAGGCCATGTCAAGTTCAGTATACAGTATTTTAAAATCTGGCCACAAGGAATGATTTTGTGTGCTTCAATTAATGGCAGAGGAAAATGCAATGATTGAAAACATCTTTTGCTGTCACAAAAAGTTCTAAGAAAGTCAGAACCAAAAGACTTCAATTATTAACCTTTAAAGTTAGGAGGATAATACCTCATGCTCCATTCTCAATTTTATTGACTCTTTGCTAGCCCTTCAGATGACAGCAAGACTATAATTCCCAGTAGGGCAGATGTCATGAATAAACAAGAGAAAATGCTAGACCTTTAAGAATGACAAGCAAGAGCTTAAAAGGAAAGACAATAAATAGCAAAAATTAATTACATTTTAACTGTATGTTTTTCTGCCGCTTCTTCAAATTCCTAAACGTCTCTTGAAAGAGGTTTTTAGTCACATCCAGAGATTTCTCAGTGAAGATGGCATGCAAGCCTGATCGCAGAACAGTAACTGTGCTGTTGTTGTTGAAGAGTGCTCTTACTGTCTGTAGAGAATGAAAAACCAGTTAATGCCTTTCATTTTCTCAAGCCCTTAACTCAGCCAAATAAGGGAATTGAAAAAGGAAAGTTTCCCTTATTCAAAACAAGACTTCATATGACCAGTCTCCACATGGGGGGGGG